>CM050164.1:463781037-463835792 GCA_027410445.1 Discoglossus pictus
CAGCAGTTTACAGAATGTTGCTGAGAGATGGTCACGGATTGGTTAGCAAGTACAGCAGAGAGCAGACTCATACAGGGGCTATTTGTTTGATTTTAGTAAAACTAAAGCTTAGAAGCACTTCTTAATACAATCCAGTACATTAAAGTAAATAGATATGCAGGGATATTACATAACTATCCATAAACCTTCCATATCCCTTTAGTGTATTTTGTTACACACCACTCACCTCTGTCTGGGCAGATGTTGCCTCATTTCGTGTCCATTTTTCCTCTTTCAGATGTGCAATACTTTCCAGGGGGGTGATGGAAACTTTAAGTTGGCCCTGGCATTGCCCTGCAAAGTCTCCAATATTGTACCAGCCACATATTGATTGGAAGCCAGTAAGGAGAGGAGAAAGATCTACAGAGGCAAATCCCAAAACTCGCTCCACATCTGTAAGAGACAAAGGGTCATTAGAGATTTGTGTGATAGGAACAAAAGTCAGTAAAGGTATTCAAGCATGCCTGGGATCAGCATAAGGCTGTGCAGATGATTTCTGAAGTCAAGCTTATTAGGTAAGTAGAATAGGCTAGTCTAGCTTGGCTATTAGATTATCTGCTGTGAAATCTTTTTTTTTCTATATCTAATGAGAATTATGTATTAAAGCAATATCAGTACATTTGTGGTCCTAAAACTGTTAATGGCGTGCCAAAACATCAAGTACTGCTGGGGTTGCTCATAACGTTTGCATGTCACAAGATATTGGACCATAAACTTAGAACCAGCTTTTCTACAGTATGCTGTATATTTATATATATTCTCGCTCTTTTTTTACATTTAAATTAACAAAAAATCCAGTGTATTTATGGGGATTTGAACTCAGGACCTTCTGCACCACGGACAGCAATCTTAGCTACTGTGCCATCTGCTAGTCAAGCTGCTAGAGAAGTTACCAGTAATATTCACTCTGCACGGTGCAGAGTTCATTACTCGTTCAGGCAGAGGCAACACATTGAAATAGCTTGATTTCAATGGATAAAACACTTTTTCCACATGTGTTTCGTCCCTTTATAAGGTTACTAATAGTCTACCCTTCTAGCTTTTTTTCCCCCAAGTATAACTTCCAGACAATCGGATTGTTGGAATGATCAAAGTAGAAAGTGTCATGTAATCTACATGCTGCTGTGATCTCTTACCGGTTTTATGCCACACTTTGAAGACTAAAGTTTGTTGCGGGTCCAGGAGAAGTTCTTTGGTCAGTCTATAGAAAAAAAAATATAAGTATCATTATTATTAGACCTTATTTGTAATGCACTATCATATTCCGTAGCTCTATACAGGAGTTAAGTACAAGTCAAAATACAGTATTAACACATTGCAATACAAGCATAACTGGGTGATATAACAAAACAATATATCTACAGTACAGACTAACAGATTAAAAACCCATTAAAGGACCTTTTTTCAAAAGGAACATATTTCCCTTAAAAAATAGGCAACACAGCCTCAATTTATTAACTATTACATACAATTATGCTGCAGTGGAATCTACCAGTTTGGTTTCGGTGGATCAGTTCCCTGAGATGGGAGAAGAGTTTGAATGGAGAGAAAGTTTGTATCTGCACTGTGGGAATGACTCCGCTAAAACTGTCAGAGCTTTCAGGAGGAATAATGGAAAGCTTGTTAGTTTACAAAGTAGTGAGCAGTAGTAGATTTAGTAGTAGTAGTAGTAGTAGTAGTCGTCTTCGTCACCTCGATTACATGGCTCCCACAAGAACCACTGCAAGAGTCATACATAGCTATGCATTATAAGTAAATTTACGAAGCTATTACATGACACCCACAACAATAGAAACAAATCTGTAATATTTACTTCTACCCCTGAGGTTTTGCTGGTAGTAGCTGGAAACTCAGTAGCCTCCATAGCAATACTATGAAACCCAACTCACTACCTAAAGTAAATACACTACACTAGCCTGAACATCCTCTCATATCTCTATCCATCTCTTTAAAAAAAAAAAAAAACCTTTCCATGGTAGAAACTTTAAATGCAAATGGATGCCTGGGGTTAATAACCTCCCCGCCTATGACCCGTAATGCCTTATGAGCAAGGTATTCCCCTCGGACCCATCATCACCTGGGGGATACCTGGACTCATAGGGCATGTGCTTTCAGGCGGAGTCCATTAACCCCACATTAAATATCATATATAATATACCCCATGGCAACAAAACATATCCTATGGACCCCCATGGTACTAAACTTAAACCCTTCACCATGGGATTGTGACTAGTAAGGTTAAAGCTGTAACTAAAGTCAGAGCTGTTACTTGCAGGAGGTTGAGTTTACACATAATAATTTGGCTCACTGTGAGCACAACGGGAGCTTACAAAACACGTACGATGTTATGGGAGCTATGGCATTTTTAGGCAAATTTTCCCATAGCAGCAGGGAACATATACGTAGCGATAACTCAGAAGGGTTTGCTATACGTGGAATGTAATCGATACGTAGCTCCCTACATGAAAAGTTCACTCTCAATATTTCTTGCGGGGGCCATGTAATCGAGCCCAGAATCAGATAAGAAAAGAAGATGTAACCTTGCACTAAAATGTGATTGCATATGAAAGTTATAAATGTAAATGTTATGTTTATTTATTCTGCTTTCTAAAAATATGTATCCATTATCACGCTTAAAAGTTCACAGTGTTTTTTTTTAAAGCAAAAACTTTAATTCAGCTTAAAGTCAAAAAATATTTGGGGTTTAAACCATTGTTTGCCTGCCCCAGATTGGGTAGAAACCATGCAAAAAAATGTACAACAAACTTAAGCTTGCGGGCAGGGCTGATTATTATACCCTTGTGTGTCTAGGGGAAAGTTGGATCAGTTCACGGCAAGCGTTGCCAAGACTAGAGTTCCTCAAGAAGGATGGTAGGTTCAAATCCAAAGCCAAGTCATCTTAAAAATAGAGGCGCAAAACTAGAATGTTACTTTAGGATTTCTACAAGCAAAGGTTCTTGTGACGATGGACATAATACCAGACACAATGCCTATGATTCATCCCTTGCTTGCATCCCATGTGGGAGATGTTCATATGTGCAGTCTACATGTACTGGGGGGGGGGGGGAGTTAACCACCATGGACTTTCCCTTGATGATATCAGCATCCTGGACCTGGTGCCTTTGTTAGTTAGTGGACAATAGGAGAGAATCTAGGGGGAAGGATGTTTAAGTTGGGAATGTGGACATGTTGTTTGTTCTCTATTAAATGTCTGATTGTTTTCTTTTGTTCAGTCCCCTATATAACTGCTCACCCACCCCCAACAAAGCCAGTCAACTATTGCAATTGTGAGAGCTGCACTGCGTTAACTCAGGGAAACTATGTTTTTAGAACAGTTATGCTATTTTCAAATGAGAAACTCTGTACTCTGCCAGAGGTCACTGAGGAAAGTCATACCCGCCCGATACACTGACAGAACCGGTGAGAGTCCAGAGTGTGCCGGTCCTGTTGGTCCCATGTCATGACAGCTCTAATATGTTATTGACCAACTGATACAGATACCAGACAATCATATACTTCTAAAAGCTACATGTAACCATCTAAATAGAAGGAACACCAACAAAGCATTGCTGTGGTTGTTAACATAATAACCTACCTTGCTTGACAGTGAAAATTCCACATTGGTGACTCTGTATTCTCTACAACGGGTGTGGTTATAGGAGTACTGCTGCAAGCCACAGAAAAGGAAACACAGCAACTTGGCACGGACACTGCTCGCTCTGTTAGGGGGCTCCCTGTAAGACAGCATGATACATTGTAACTTAGTGTAGCCCTCCTCTTATATACGGTTGCCTCAGAAATTGAAAAACTACAAGTTAGGAATGCTCTAATCTAGGTGAGACAAGTGGTGCTGTCCGTCACCCCTATATTTCTATCAGTGACAAAATGGAGTTTCAATTTTCTTTTCTTTACGTATTTATTGAAATTTGTAATTTTTCCATGGGAATTAATATTTGTAATGCACCTACTACATATTTAATGACATATCTGCTGAAAAGTATTGGCAATAATAACATCTGGGATTCTAAATGGTTTGATTGGAGACTGAAGTCATTTGAAAATAAAAAGATTGAGTATGTCTAGACCCCAGTGAGTATCTACTGTGATTAGCCCATTTGGGTTTGGGCATGCCCAGTATTATTATTTATAATTTCGCAGAAATTAATAATAAAAACAAAAACAGCCATTTACCTCTTAAGCTTAGATGCATTGCTCTTTCAACAACTATATTAGCAGTGAAAGTGTTCTCCAAATCTACATCCTCTGTATTTTCAGTTGGGCTTTGCTGGGGGACATCAGGCTGGGACACAGTCTTGAGTCCTTTGGCAGGATGTTCATCTTCATGCCTCCCAGAAATGCCATCCAGTTCATCATCTTCGCTATAGCTCCTCTCCTCGCTGTAACTGAGGGCATGAACTATTCCAGACTGGTGATAGGCAGAGCTAAGAGAAAGGTGAACTCGGACTGCAGCGCCCCACAGGTTGGAAATATTGCTCTTAAACATGGGATAAACACCTGGGGAAAGGAAGAAGAAATTAATGAGAGAAGTATAAAACAAGCTAACAAAATTAGTTGCTGTGTAAGGGGCACACATTTATTTTTTATTTTTGAAGACTGTTTAAAGGGATGTAAATCCAATTACTTTTATGTACCTAAAATCAAACAAATAGTCCCTGTATGAGTCTACCCACTGAAGTGGATGCAGACACTGTATGACCAAATGTGGCGTGCAGTGTCCTAGCCTATCAGGGACCAAGTCACAGCAGTGTGTCCCTTTAAGTATTGAAGAATCCATTTTGCCTTTGTTTCATCACTTTTCACAGATGGAGCATGAGGTATGTGTTATTTTATCTAGGGCTGAAAGAAATGGTAGGAGGAGGATGAAAGCGGTGACGAGGATTGTGAGATAATTGGATCTCTCTGAATTTAACTGAAACACTCTTCCCCTGATATGAGACAAAGAGACAGTTTGCATCAATAGATGCAAGCCCTGCTCTACAGAAACGTAGATGTCCATCTCAAATACGGCCTTCACCAAAGTATCATGGATGCTTCCACTATCCCACACAAGCATTAATATTTATTTGGTTCTTATTAAGACTAGATTCATTACTTTTTCCCTGCCTAAATAAGCTCATAGCTGGATGTAAAGTCAAACATATATATTCTTTATCATTGGACAGTTTGCCAAAGAAAATGGTGTGATACACAAATACAAATTTGAAAAACTATGGTTATAATGAGGTGCATTATATGGGCATTAAATAAGAAGTTCTGTAGGGCAAAATATCTTCATAGTGTTCTTTCCAGAATATCCGTGCCACTGGGCAGCACGCAGGAGCCGCCCAGCAGGCACATAGCTGCACAATGCCTGTGTGCGCCATTCACCCCTCAACCAGGAGGTGCTCCATATCGGGTGGGTGGAGCGCCCACCCAAATTGGCCTAGGGAGAACACTGCTTCATCTTGGAGAGAATGATCAATGATGGTGATCAATAATAAAATGTAAACACAATAGCAGACTAAATATCCTATGAATCTAGTGCGAAAATGAAAGAAAATATATTTAAAAAAAGCACTGCTACATATGGTAGTAATGATGCCAGTAAATAAAGACTTTGTTTAGCTAAAAATACTTTCTCCATAATCAATTCTAGTTTGTCAAAAGAGCACACTGTAAATTATCACAATACTACCTTTGATATACTCATAAATGAATCACACTAACCCATATATCCCATAACAAGTGAGCTATTCTAGATCAATAAAGTCTCTAATATTCAATGTAATCCACTCTTTCATCAACCGCTTGTTAGGATACCATGAATTTGTTCTTACTAAGCCCACATGCGGTAACACCCAAATGTACAAACTCCCCAGGAATTCATTACGTTAGTTATTATGTTGATAACGACAATGGCAGGATATTTTAAACTTGAAGTTATTATTACTCTTGTCATCTAAAACAACAACTTGTACTAAAGCATTGAAAATAAACCGGCTTGGGTAAACTGGACAAAGGCTAGTAAATGGTATATTGAATTTGTTCTCTTCAAATATTTTAAATGAAACCTTAATGTATAAACAAAACAACCTCCAGAATTAATAAATAAGTCTGTTATATGTACTTAGCAAAGGAGTTTTACACTTGGAGTCAATAATACACCCAATAAATAAAGTGGGCAAGTGCTATAGTTTGTATTTTCAATAGAGCTATTTATTGAAAAATTGAGGAAAAATAACTAAAATTAAATGTATATGTGCTTACATTACCTATATGTGCCAAAACCCCTTCCTGTTTGAGAACCATATCAGGGTGGAGACAATAAACTCAGTTGGTGGTAGTTACGCTAATATTTTGAAAGATAATTTAATACTGAATATGGTTATTTTAAATCATTAAACAGGAACTACCTCCTCTTGATAGGGTTTTACAGGGGATCATTAAAATACTAAGACATGCGAAAAGACCATCACTTACCACTGACTGTAAGTGTCCTGGAGCTATTTTCAGCGAGGCCTGTAAGGTCCACGTATGCACATCCCAACAGGCGGTCAGTATCTTGTGGTCTTGCTCCACTGGTGTCCTTTCCATAAGATCTCCAGACCTGAATCTCCAGCCTCTCCTCCCGCAGGTACCACACCAGTGGCTGATGCCTCATCAGTTCTATGCTTTTAGTCTGCTCAAACATCACCGTGGCCTGCTGCCCATCTTCTGAGAGCTTCGGCCTTTTCAGGTGGGAGCAGATGGCTTCTTTATCGTACAGTTTGTATCGGAAGTAACAGTAAGTGCTTTTATGTATGTGCCTATGCCCTGCCAGTAGTAGGCAGTGTACTGGCAGCCAGAGCTTAGGTATAGACACAGATAAGGTGACCAGGTCTTCCTTATTCTCCCACTCGTCACTCCCATGAGGAGCAGGTTCATTGACATCCTCTTCGTCACTCCAGCCCAGGCTCTGAGCAACCTCCAGGATACGCTCTCTATCTGAGTGATGAGCAAACCTAATGGAAACCTCCAGGCCTCCCACAATGCTCTGCATAATACCAGAATTACTAGGCATCGCCGCATCTTCAGGTACGGTTACTGGGTACCAACCAGTTATTCCTAAAAAGAAAACCAAAACTTTGTAAACTTCATTGCATGGGAGCTTTAGGCATATGGAAGTTTCCCTGTTTTTACCTTTTGCAACACCCCAAAAGCTGTCTACATAGGCACCTAGGACAAGCAACTAGAAACACTGCATTCAAGTATGTTTTTTTTACCCTTTAGCTTTTGTGACCTTTTTATTCATTGTTTAACCCAAGGTGTTAATCGAATTATATCCAGAAAATGTAATGACTGTCCAATTCACTGCTCCCAATAGGCTCTGTGTAATCAATGATACAGCTGCCTCCCAGGGAATTAACACTATTACAACAAAGTTGTCCCTTTTAAAAAGACTAGAGAGCACTCGAACCAAGGGAAATATATTTAAAACATAACTTTTATTAATTGCTATATGATTAAAAAAATTATTTACAGAGGATATTTACGCAATATAAAACAATATAGGGGGTCATAAATCATAAACAAATTTCCGTATAATCAGGGCTATGATGGAGAATATAATCAAGGGGAAGAGGTGACTAAGGTGTTTCCAAAGAAAGGGAGAGAGGAATAATCCTAATATATGTGATATACCCGGGTCAGTTGGCCTCACTATCAACCCCCTCCCCAACTTCCCTACTCTCAACCACTAATCCCATATATTATTACTTTATTATCAATACTGAGATTATGATCCCCTAAAAATAAAATTACAATGGAGATCTGAAGTATAAGTACGGTAACTACATAAAGAGGTCAGGTGATCCAGTACTCTTGTGTTAATTAGTGCATTGCTCTCAAGTACTTCGTAAAATTATATTATCTTAGGGTAATAGTTATCAATCCATCCGTTAACAAATATTAATGTATTTATTGATAATCCAGGAATTACACCAACATTACATATTATCTCTGTACAAAAGATTACATTTACATAGTAGTTTTCTTATTGTAAGCTCACCGACTTCCATTGAGCACTAAAAACTAGATCCTGTCCATCCAAACAGTGAACGCGTTTCGCAAGAAGCTTGTTCACCACTGTTCATTATGTAAGCTGCCAATGGCCAAGTTGACAGAAATTGGAAATTATCTTGAGGTGGCCTAGGTCAAAAAGTAAGTAAACTACATTATGATTAATGAAAGGCTGACGCACATTCTGTCGGATTCAATATCTTTATTCTTTAACACCTGGGGACCGTGGTTGAGTTACCAAGAAGGGATAACATTTGGTTAACTTTTAAACCTCATGGATACCTGCGCACCTGGATGGGGTCTGGGAGCTGAATATGAACTGGAGAACCATTGGAGAAGGTATGTGGATACCTGGGTAGCTAAGGACTAATGTGCACCACTTTTCTCTGTCTTCTCTATGTTTCTTCTCTGTTCTATTTCTTCTTTTATTTAGTTTTTTGTTAATTGAACATTTTTGTTGATTATTGCTGTATCTATGCATCAATATGTAATGTCTATACCAAGACCTCCCATTCATTTCAGATCAATAACTGATGGCTTCTATTTTCTTTGAATCAGTATGAGCAGATCCTAAAGACTCTGGAGGTTAATTGCTTATCACAGAAAAATGGGAGAAAATGGGAGTTAGGAAGTATTTTCGGAATGGCAGAGTATGTTTACTCCATAGTGGCGTGTACAAAATATAAGCCAAAGCCAAGGAAGCATTTTGGAGACCGTTCTTGTTTACATTATTGGTTTGTTAAATATTTAGACAATGTAAGATGTGACTGCTCTGTCTGAACTTACCTGTACAATAAAATATTAGAAACAAAAAAATAAAGTTAAAATAATTACTGACCTTGTTTCTGCTCAGAATAATGACATCACTGATTTATAATTGTATCAAATTTTATATAGCAATATCTTAATTTATTTATATTATTTTGTTATCGTGCAGCTCATGTATTTTTATATTTACACTATTTTTAAAGTTCAGTCAGATCTCTAGGGTTCACTAAATAGCCCCATGTATAAGTTTTACATGTATCAATTAGGAGTAAGTCCGTTTCTTTATAAGCATTACTTATAGATATTTATTTTTAGTATTTTTTGTTTGTTTGTTTTTTTGTTGCTTTTAAAACATTAATTGATTTCTAGTACCTTATATTTCAAAATATTTTATTTTTATATTCCAATGTAGTACAGCACATAAAAATTGTTACGAAACAAATAGAAGTTAATTAAAGGGGTATGGAAGGTTCCTTGTTTACAATACTTGCTAATACATGTCTGACAGATGTGCCTGGCGTGCTGCGGGCCATAGGGTCGCGGGGAGTCAAACCAGATTGAACTACTAAACAACAACAACAACAAATGTGTACTAGAGCCATTCAGCTTGTCGTTACCTGATCTCTTGGTGATCAGCTCTTTGGCGGGGATCTTCACCACTCCAAGTGGGCAGTCACCTGCTGGTTTAGCTCTGGCTGAAGCAGCTGAAATAAGGAAAAGTTACATTAGTCCTTTACATCACAAAACTGTAGTGTCCACTGTACTCTAAAAGTTGTATGCTAATGAACCAGTTTATTCCCATATTTACAGCATCCTCTTATGAAAAACTAAGTAATCAAATGCAAAATATTTTTAAGAAAAAAATATTGTATTCACTATTATATATATTTATGCTATAGAAGGGGCACCGTTGTTATTTCTGTTCACCAATTCATTAAACACAACAAAAAGAAAAACATTCAGCTTCTTCTATTGTAATGTGGCATTTCTAGGACTGATGAAACTCTTGTAAATTTACCAAAACTGATGAGAAAGCAACTAAAAATAAAAAAAGCAGTGGCAGCCCCAGTTAAGGATAACAGCAAAAGATAATTAATACGCTGTAATTTTATTTTCTAAAAAAACACACAAAAAAAAACAAAAAAACACAACAACCTTTGCTCAATGTCAAGGCTACATTAAGGTTCGAAACAGTATATTGTAAATATGTGTCTACATTCTATATACATTATATAAAGTTCCTTGCAAAAGTATTCACCCCCTTGACTTTTTACCTATTTTGTTACATTACAGCCTTAAATTCAATGTTTTGTTAATCTGAATTTCATGTGATCGATCAGAACACAATAGTCTAAATTCATGAAGTGAAATGAGAAAACTATATACATAAAACTATTTTTTTTAGAAATAGAAAATTGGCATGTATTCACCCCCTTTGTTATGAAGCCCATAAAAAGCTCTGGTGCAACCAATTTCCTTCAGAAGTCATATAATTAGTGAAATGGTGTCCACGTGTGTGCAATCTAAGTTTCACATGATCTGTCATTACATATACACACCTTTTTTGAAGGTGTGCAACACCTAAGCAAGAGGCACCACTAACCAAACACTGCCATGAAGAGCAAGGAACTCTCTAAACAAATAAGGGACAATGTTGTTGAGAAGTACAAGTCAGGGTTAGGTTATAAAAAAATATCCAAATCTTTGATGATCCCCAGGAGCACCATCAAATCTATCATAACCAAATGGAAAGAACATGGCACAACAGCAAACCTGCCAAGAGACGGCCGATCACCAAAGAACTCACGGACCGGGCAAGGAGGGTGTAACGGAACCCATCACTGTTTTACCCTGTTTTATGGTTATTTAATTCTTGGTTAAAATATGATCCTACTGTTATATTATATGTATGTTGGTTTATGCTCTGCAGAATATTAGCCAGACTATTGCAGACCTAGGCTAATAGATAATCCTATTACAGAGACTTCAGAGATAAGGGAGTCGATTGTATAAAGTGTTTTCATTCTCAGATAAGAACAAAGACGGCTGATTTAATCAATGTCTGATTATATCAAGTTGCCAGGGAGGTGTGACCCACCTATTGTTCTCTCTATGTGTATTGTGTGGCCAACTATGGGGGATGTGGATTGCCTGTGGGAAGAGATGTGTATAAATATTTCTGCACATAACAAAATGAAGTCAGTATCCATTTGACTCCCAAATTGTGTGTCGTCCAATATGGGAGTTTGGGAATGGTGAGACTGTAGTGCCTCTTGGGTATTTTACTGTATACCAGCAGAGATATTGGACTGCGTGTTCCAACTCCGTTACAGAGGGCATTAATCAGAGAGGCAGCACAGAGACCTAAGGTAACCCTGGAGGAGCTGCAGAGTTCCACAGCAGAGACTGGAGTATCTGTACATAGGACGACAATAAGCCGTACGCGTCATAGAGTTGGGCTTTATGGCAGAGTGGCCAGAAGAAAGCCATTACTTTCAGCAAAAAACAAAATGGGACGTTTTGAGTTTGCGAAAAGGCATGTGGGAGACTCCTAAAATGTATGGCGGAAGGTGCTCTGGTCTGATGAGACTAAAATGGAACTTTTTGGCCATGAAAGCAAACCCTATGTCTGGTGCAAACCCAACACATCACATCACCCAAAGAACACCATCCCCACAGTGCTGTTCACAAGCGCAAACCATCCAACTTGAAGGAGCTTGAGCAGTTTTGCAAGGAGGAATGCAAAAATCCCAGTGGTTAGATGTGGCAAGCTCATAGAGACTTATCCAAAGCGACTTGGAGCTGTGATTGCGGCAAAAGGTGGAAAAATGCCAAGGGCGCTGAATACTTTTGCAAGGCACTGTACACCTACACACACACATACATATGTATATATTATATTACATATGTATTATTATGGAAAAAGTATATCTGAGGAAAGGCATGCACAAGAAAAGTATTCATATATACTAAACTTCTGAACTATAAACAAAACAAAGAAAGATGACCTTTTTCGATTTTTCCCCAAAGTGGTATTAAGAAGTATTAAATATATTGTTAGACAAACCAAAAATATTTTATTGTTATCCATTTTTGTAAAATGCCAACATATTCCTTAGCACTATACAGGGGTTAAGTACAAAGTTAAAAAACACATGGCAAAAGTGGAAGGCCCTGTGTGAGTTTAAAATCTTATGTACATGGTGCATAATGGGTATAATAAAAATAATTGCATTTAAAACTCCTTTTAATTGCAATTATTTTGATTACACCCATCTAGGGTCTGCTTTTTAACTTTCTATATTAGCCTTTTGCTAAATATTGCCTTTGCAAATGCTGTATGATTGGTTTGTTTCAGTTTTTAAAAGTCTGTGTATGCTATTATGGTGTGAATGGCACACTGCAGTGTTGCATAATTTACTAAGGGAATACAGCATAATACATTTTTGATCAAATATGTATGTTTTATGTTTTTTGAGTGCAGAGATACCTGTGGCTATATTGATTTAATAATACGTTTTGTAAACATCTTGAAGAACCTCTCCATGAATAAGACCTATGTACTATAATTTGACAGCTCCAAAAGAGTCTCTAAAGTTTCACCGTCTAGTACATATGGCCCCTTGTTATATCTCAGGTTTGCTTTCATTACCTGTTGCTACGCTCTGATGATGAATGGAGAACACAATGTGTGAGTAGTGTAGGACCTCAGCCAGGCTACAAGTCTCCCCTCCGCTCCTCTGGATCACCAAGTTACAGGGGAATTCTGAGTGGTGATCGAACTCTGGGGCAAAGCTGCGAGCGACCGTACGAGTGCTGCGCTTCTCCATGTCTGGCAGGAAGGACGGGTGTATAGTGACATAGGAGTTTACCCCAACGTCCGCAGTGTATTGGAATGAAGGGTCATGTTCTGCGACCAATCTGGTAGGACAGAAGAGAAAAAGAGAGTATTGGGTAAGAACAATTGCCCTAGAAGACATTACTAGTGAATCACTATTTACATATTAAATACAATAATAATAATAATAATAATAATAATAAAGGAGTGAGTGAAAGAAAGAGACGGATTGAATATATATATATATATATATAAATGTACATTTGTGTTCAAATTTAAATGTCTAAAAAAAGTTCAATTACTTCCTGCTCAGAGTTCCAAGAAACACATTTATTCTACTGCATTCTGAGAATCTGGGCTCTTGTAATCCAATATCATTTTAAAAATTGTTTCCTTTAAGCATATGCCTGTTGTATTACACAGCTTTAAGCAAAACTCTGGATGCATTATACACAAGCCAGAAAACACACACATACAGGAGTACCCATATGTAAACTGCTTCCTGGGAACCATTTAACTCCATAACTCAGCAGTCTCACCTGGCAGCTGCCTGTAGACCAGATGCTCTGTGAATTTGCACAGAAATGGATACCATGCGTGTGGCCAGCATGCCAACTGGGTTCCTCATGGAGCGTCTGTATGTCATACTCACATTCAGTAAACCTAGACACAGAATTGTTTAATTAGGTTTAATCACAGCATCACAGTAAGAAAAAGAAATCCCAGACACAACAGGTTTCAGGAGCTGGTTTATCCATGGGAACCGTATAAGGACCTCAAAATAATTTGGTCTGGCCCTTCCACCCCTGCGCAGGTGTCAGTCATTGTTAAGTGATGTGCGCATGCACTCTCCACACAGCATGGGGAGAGAGAGAAAGAAAGATAGACAGACAGACATACACAGGAGAGAGACAGCATAGAGAGACGGAGAGCGCGAGGGAGACACAGGAGAGAGAGAGACAGGACATAGATAAACACGGGAAAGAGGGAGAGAGAAACAAGGGGCAAGTTAATTAAATGTTTGACCAAATATACCAGGCTAATTTTTAAGCTGATAATTTTGTATGGCACACGAATGATGTTATAAATATCCAAATGGCCCTTGGCAGAAAAAAGGTTCCCGACCCCTGGGGTAAAACAATGCTATAGCACGCTATGGGTATGGTGTACTTATTATTCATCTGTTTTTAAACAATGGAGAACTGCTCTCGTGAATGATGGTGCTTGGAGAGTTTTCTCCATTCTAGCTCCATGAATCAGAGCATGCTACTGAATGAAGCATAGCTTTTTAGAGTTATTATAATAAAGGAGTTGAGGAACCCTTGCTGGTTACCAAAGGACTGTGGAGCTTTTCCTTCTTGGTCCTCGCTCCTTGGGGTTAAGGGCAGACTAAATGCTTGAATTCCAACTTCCTCTCTGCGCTGCATGGTCACCATGGCACACAGACGAGACAAGGGCAGGACTCCTTTGGCGACCATCTGGTCCCTGACATTAGGATAATAATACCTAAAAAGTCAAGGACATAAGACAACATTAAGATAATACACATGTCAAGTGCAGATCTCCGGACACTCTGGCCACTGCTGTTGATAAGATTTGGAACAAGTCACACATTTTTAGCTATACTTTGGAAGTAATATACAGATATACCCCGCTTAATGTGTTTTTGAGCTCCAATCACGTTTAGCCCTTTAAAGCTCTCCAATTTGCCATAGCGCTGACACATATAATGTCCCATTTAGAGCTGATGTATTCTGTATCAATGGCTTGTTATTATAATTTTTACTAGCAAATTGCCCGTCAAAAAATGACGGCAATGAAATTGTAAGTGAGCTAAGGGTGTATGGTGTATATAATGTGGCTGATGTAGCGTTGTTTGTTTTCTATGTCGTGCGACTTTTTCGGAATATCCGTAGGTGTTTGGTGGTGTTTTGCGTGTTTAGGGGCCTTTAGCCTTGTTTTCGTTTTGTTCGGCGGCCATTTTTTCTCTCGCTTAGGTGATTTTCGGGTCTCTAAACTGCAAAATTTGTGCTTAAATGGAGGTGTAACTTCACTTGCACAGGTCCTCCGTGCCCCTCTTGCTGTGAGTAACCTTTTTATATGTTTGTTGTTTGTATATGTTGTGTTTGTAATGTTTTTGGGGTTGCGCGGGTTGCATCCTTGTTTTCTAATCTCCTAAGTGTTTTTCGGCAAATACGTAGGTGTTTGGTGGTGTTTTGCGTCTTTAGACTGCTGTAGCCTTGTTTTTTTTTTATTTATTTTTTTCGGCTGACATTTTTTCTCTCGATTAGAGAATTTCTTAGTGTCTCTTTTAATTTGACTTAAATTGAGGTGTAACTTTAGTTTTCGAGGTCCTGGATGCTCCCTCTTCCTGTAAGTAAGCTTTTTATGTATTTTTTGTGTGTATTTGTTGTATTTTTCATGTGCGCGTGTTGCGGCCGATTTTTGCGAGGTCGTAATGGGTCGTAACGTCTCGTATTTTCTTTGCATAACGGCATACATTTTGCGAGAGTCGCAGGTGCTGGCAAGGAGCATCGAAGGCGTTCCTTGCCAGCAACTGTGACCCTCACTACGCAAGCCCGCAAGCGTTAGCAACAACTTGCATGCTCACAACTATATATGTGATACTTTTGGCACCTAGGTTCTGCATATTGTAGCAATACATCTCAGCTATTTGCTTAGCAACTATATTTATATATGATACAATAAGATTTTTAGTCTTGGTGCTTAAGTTGCATTTTCTGTTATTTAATTGCTAACATTTGCAGTCAACAACTACATATATTATTATTATAGTTTATATATAATGCGCCGACATATTCCGTAGCGCTGTACATAAATTAGGTTCAGACAATGATAAATACAGATTAACATTAAGCAAAGGAAGGAGGGACATGTCTTTGAGCTAGGAATCCAATGTCCATGGTGAATTCCCAAAGGACTTAGGCTTACAACTAATGGGTATAATTGTTTCTATCCTATTGATATATTTACATGTACACTTAGCTGACATTAGTCATTTAATATTATTTATAATTTGTAAATCTGTGATATGTGTTGGCGCTATCCCATTTGTTATCATATGGACTTTGTTTAATCAATCCTTGCAGAAAGTAGGAATCTCTTCGGGGATCATAATATTGGTATATTACAATGCTGCTGAGTATTGTATTTCTGGTCGTCAGATAGTTTAAACAAATTTGCGGCATTGTTATACTAGATTTAATTAATAAAGCTTTCCAATTTTTCTCTTACCTACACCAGACTTCAAAAGGCACCCCACCTCCTCCACAGAGACCCTGCATTGAGAAAGCACTCAGTAGCAGCCTTTGTACTGGGGTATCCGACTGTGCCACAAGGGTATGGCTCTGCCTGTCATTGAAGACCGGATCAGGAACACACAGGGTGGTTGCTGTACGGACGGACTTCAGAGTAATGCCTGAAAAGAGAGAGCAGAGAGGGAGCATTACAACTTTTAATAGAAACACACACAAACTACCAATCAGCGTTACAATTCATATCATTACAAGTAGTCTCACTACCTACAAGAAATACAAAGTGATATCATACAAACTAAAGATTGCAAGAGGCTTCAGCCACGATAGAAATATGTTTTTATATATATATATATATATATATATATATATATATATATATATATATATATATATATGTGTGTTTATATGAGCGGACGGTTTCTTTAAAAAAACAAATTAAATGTTTGCCAATCAGATCACGCAGCTAGGAATTCCAAGTGTCAGTGACAGAAATGGAGCCGAAACTTCTTCTTTTGGTGGCAAAAACGTAAATTCCATAACTTTTACACAGAAAACCTCCCTCATACACAAGAAACATAAACTGACACAACAAAGGTTCCAGTTATTACAGAAATTAAATCTACACATATGAACAGAATTACAATTGGTTGCTGTTAAATATTTTCTAGAGGGGTGTCAGATAACTTTAAAGTCGGGTATTTTAAGCATAAATTACATAGGATAGGTCCTCTCACTCTACTTATGATTTTATCGCACAAGATTTTCACACTAGGTGTTGATAATACACATGACGCTGCCAAATTGGTAGATCTACACATCAGATTTATAAGGAATATGGGTAGGTTTCTGGAATTTACAAGGTATAAAAGTGCGTATCTATTTACTTTTATGTACTTTATTTTATTAAGAAGTGTCTATAATCAAACAAGTAGTCCCTGTATGGGGCTGCACACTGCAGCATATGCAGATACAGACTCTGTAGTAGTGGGTGTACAGTGTCTCATACTAACTAATCAGTGACCATCTCTCAGCAACATTCTGCAACATGCTGCTGAGATATGGTCCCTGATAGGCTAGGACACTACACATCCTACATAACAGAGTCTGTGTGGGCAGACACATACAGGGACTCTGTTTTATTTTAGGCAGCAAAGTACATAAAAGTAAATTGATACACAGGTATATTATTTAACTAGTAACATTCAGAAAGCTTCCATATCCATTTAAAAGAACATGGAGGGTTTTTAATATTAAAGTATGTAACAATTACATTTATTAACAAGTGCTTAAAAGTTCTTGTTTTACTGAAATGTTCCATACAGTCCCTGCAAAGGTCCCATGCCTCTAGCTCATGCATACAATGTGTCTAGAGCACTAGATGTATTAGCCCATGACAGACTGTCTCTTAGCTTTTAAGCATGGGACCTTTGCAGGGACTGTATGGAACATTTCAGTAAAACAAGAACTTTTAAGCACTTGTTAGTAAAATGATGTTAATATATAGTACATTTGTGTTCACATGTTTATGTCTTTTAAGTTAAAAAAAAATAATTAAATCCAGGAAATACAGTTATTGCACTGCCCTCTGGGAGACTGGGCAGGGACATGCAAATGGTACACAATGCACACCCACTAATTAATTCAATACCACTTTATATGTGGCACATTTTAGCATATGCCTATTGTATAACACTTTGAAGCATAGCATAAGGTGGATTAGGATGTAAAAATATACAAATAAAGACTTAGGTAGTTTATTTTAATATTAAATAGCAGGGAGCCCTCCATGTCACTTTAAAATTCTTGAAAAAATGTATCATTATTCTGGTGTACATGTAAAGATTTACCAACTGGGCATGCTCTGTGAATTATTACAGCCACTGTAAGAGATGTCTTCAGTCTTACAGTGTACCCTCAGCACCCAGAATCCACCATACCACTCTCTGGCAGCTCTGCTCCCTTGCTGGTGTCTTGTGAGATGGCCGGGAACGAGTACTTTACGTAGCAATCAGCCTCTCCCCATACTGTGGACTGCAGAGGTGTCAGGCCTTTCACGTTTTCAACATATATTTCAAAAATGTGCTCTGCTGCTTCATCCTTCGGCCAACATGTCTGGGGATGGAAGAGACAAGAGGGCAGAAGCCATGACGTCTATGTAATGAAGAAATAAAATATAGTACCAACTGAGATGAGAAATATTATAGGTGCTGAAAACATACATATTTAAAATCAATTCAATTATCACTATTTTATGAGTTTTTATATAACACAACAGTCCTCCATAATTGCTACCTAAATAAAAAAAAATCCCAAGCACATTCAATTATCTCAACAACTAAAAAATTGTCATCTTATTCTTTCCGGTTATTTAGTTATTCTAACCTCAAAGGCAAAAAAAACAAAAAAACACATATATACACAAACACATATATAAAATCTTACATACACAATAGCAGTTCAAAATAGGTTATGATTTAAAACTATAGGTAAGAATAACTGCTAGTTACCCGGAGGTATTGAATGTATTGTTTTCAGTGTAATGCCATATGCGCATGCCTTAATCCCAGAGGAGCAACTATCTTAATCATATGGTATATATGTAGTGCATGATACCTGTAAGGAAGCCTGTGGTTGTGGTGGGTCCAGAAAATGAGCTGGCCTTTGTAGTTGGGCTGGAGTTGACCCCTCATCATTCTTTAACCTCTGCAGTGCCACTACTTGGTCACCAGATCCCATGGCCAGTAAGACCTTGAGTTTTCCCCTTTCACTTCCACTGAATACGTCTGTGACTGGTACAAAGCTGTCTACCGCAACTACAGGATACTGAGCTTGGAGCAGTAACCTAGAAATCTTCGAGTCACTGAAAAAATTAAAAAAATAAATAAATAATGCAGTTGCATTTCTTGCAGCGATTATGTGCATGATATACGCTTTATTTGATACATTGCATGTTTCATGTTTGTTTGTTTCTTTAACTAGGTAACAAATGTTTCTCAGGGACTGGCATTATTTACTTTAACATATTGTCTTTAACTGCTCTATCTGAGATTTATGCATTTTGAATAAACTTTTTCCTTTAAATAAATAACAACATTGAGATATCAAATAAAAATGAGAACTTTGCTGCTCAGTTAATCAGTTGCATCTGGACAACCCTAATTTTTGACTGCTCCTGAAGTATGGACAGATTGTTTGCCCGACCTGGAGAGTGACACACACAGTGAGACAGCAGCAAGCAGCTTATGACCACTTGGAACAGAGTGGAGACCTGGAAATCTGAAGACTATACAGGCCAGTGATTTTCAATAAATTATTGAACTTTTTGTTTTGCTCAACGCAGCTTTAGCTGTATAAGAGCAGGTCGGTGAGGAATCTGTTTAACAGTTAAAGTAGTGCTAAACCTTATTTTATATTTTATTTATTTTTTGGTTTGTTATTTTTGTATCACTGGATTCCAGTAAAACTTTTAAAAGTACATACAGTTTTTTGTATTGTGTCATCCATCAAAGTGTCTGAAACACCGGACACAGACCCAGAGGAGTCTGGTAACTTGTCATAATATATATGCTATATCTTCAATATAATGATATATATCTGGAGACATCTCAAAGAGTGCAATCAAATCTTGAGATCTTAATTAAATAGTCACATTCTCTTATCTGTCATGTTACTCTATTCCTTGGACAATCTAAATTATATAAGACTATCAATTAATTTTAGGAATAATATAACAAGCTATTATGCTGTTCAGTACAACATATTAGATACCTGAATGACATATAGAACTGGTGCAGGGACAGCTTTGCCAATCCCAGCAGTTGGTCTTGGCCGGGGCTCGGTACTTTGTTCCACACCTCAATAATCATCACATTGTTCTTCAGCCTCTCTAAGAGTTGATTTGTCAGAGTGACCGGAGCGACCTGTTTGAAGAAACACACGTGAGCAACACTGCTGGTAACATTCATATTGGCCTATAATGACATGATTGCCTTGACATAATTTAGCTTATGGTGAGCAAAAGGGTGACAGAAGCCTTCTATAACGAGTACAGTTCACATTTAAATGGGTAAAACTAGTTCGAAAACATATTTCCTGCACAGAATTCCTAGAAATACAGTTATTGCAATGTACTCTGGGAAACTGCACAAGGATATGCAAATGAATCCACAATGCATTTTTACTCTTTAATCCAACACCACTTTTTACATGGCTCCTTTTAGGTATATGCTTGTTGCATTAGACAGCTTTGAAGCATAGCACAGTATGTATTTTGCACAAACCAGGAGACCTTCCCATAGACAGCTGTTTCAATTTTAAATGGATCCCATTAGTATGGGGCTGGTACCTAAAATGTTCATAATCCATCCTATGCTATGGTGTAAAGCTGTGTAATACAGCAAGCATATGCCTAAAAAGGAGCCATGTATAAAGTGGTATTGGATCAAAAAGAAAAAATACATTGTGGACTAATTTGCATGTCCTTTCCTAGTTTCCCAAAATGCAGTGCAATAACTGTATTTCTTGGAATTCTGAGCAGAAAAACTATTTATAAAACTTTTTTTTAGACATTCAAATGCGAACACAAATGTACTATTTTTGTGCTGTACGCTACACAGTGGAGGCTTCTATTGCTCTTTTGACCATAATAAGCTAAATTATGTTGTGGTAAAAAGGAACAACAAAATGCACTCACTAAATAAAAATATAGAACATACTTTTTTATTGAGTACAAATAAAAGTTGGTGAAAAAATAAATCAAGATCCAATATATTAAAAGTATACAGGGCTGGCTGGATAAGGTAAATCAGTCCAATGCCATTGGTGACCAACTTTTAGGGGGAGCAGCATCTTGGTACTGCTTATGTAGAAAGCTTTCCGTAATTGGGAAGTAATGGAAGGAGATCTATGAACATTCATTATTTGTTAAGCAGTATCAGGAGCACCAGAGAGTGGTACACACAAACATCATGTTTTTTCCCCTGTCCTCCATACTTTCTGAGGCACTAAATAAAGGGCCGCTGAGCTCACTGTAAGTGCTCTTCATGGTGTGAAGAGCACAAGACTGTATGTTAAAATTATCTATTTTTTTTAAATGACACTAATAAGTGTATCCTGCCCACTGGCTGTTGCATGGGTAATAACAGATTGTCTATGGTGAAGGCTATGACTGACAGAACAGCTGTCCCCTTGGACTCGGGTTACACTGCACTGACCAGTTAACCCATAGCTGTCCTGTTTTTTGTAAGTCCAGCATTCTATGCCTGAACAGACAGGTTTTACTTTTTTTATTGTTTTGCTCACTACATGGAGCACTACTGAGCAGAGCACTGGTCTTCATTGTTCAAGTTCCAGACGAGAGAGCAGAAACCTGAATTTTCTGCCATAAGAAAAAAATGAACCCATTACAAGGTCTGTTCCCTTCAAACTAGACATGTAAGCAGTCTGACAAAAACCTAACCATTGACCTAAATGGGGGGCACCCCTGCAATTAGTTAAAGTAAGTAATGCATATGGGCAGTCTATTATACATGTAAAAGCTTATTTTATTTTATTCACATATTTCAAAAACTCAAATAGGATTTCAAGATGCTTTTAAGAGATCTTCACAGGGATGTGGTCCACATTGTGTTCAATTAAGTGGCCTTTTTATGCAATAAATTAAGAATTCTGCACTGTCCAGTATTATGATATGCTGGAGTAATACAACTTACCTGTGAAAAGTTAAATGCAGGCTGTGCTGTGCCCCACACTACATTTGAGCGAGTGGCTTCCTGTGCAGAGAAAAGCTTACAGTTCAAGTATGAATTGCATGTGGAGGAAGAGTTCACACCAGCAGCCACTAAGCCTTTCCCCTCAGGCACCATGAGCACAACATGCAGCAGCAAGCCATCTTCTTCGGGTGGTCTGTGAACGTCTTGGGACAATGAAGCTTGTGGCCTTTCTGTTATAATAGGACGGGGTGCAGCGTGCCTGATGGGTGGGATATAGGTCAGAGGCTGGACTTGAACAGAGGGCTCAATGTCTGAAGCAGAATATGTTTCAGGTTCTGCAATTGTCACTCCTTGATTGGTAGAGTAGGATGGTGTCGGATTCCTTTGCACAGAAGTTTTCTCAGCTGCACTTAAGAGATCTCGGTTTTCTCCAGCAAGTTCTACAGAAACCTGTGACATGGAAAGCAGGACATTGTAAGAGACCACAAGGCCAAGGATAACAATTTACAGGCATGTCTCAGATTCCGTATCTAACTCTTGCAACAGAACTGGACAGGAATCTTATCTGAACTCACATTTTCTCTCATTCCTTCCAGGTTTCTAATCCTGTTAGGAACAAAGGGAATATATCTCCTGTCATAAAAGCAAAACTAAATACAATAGTTAAAAAATATAAGATGTATCTTTTTATTTTAATATTTGTAAAGACAATTTGCACATTATCAAGTTGTTAGAAAAACACACCTTTTATAAATATGACACTTCAGTAGCCCCTTAATTAAAAAAATGGTACACAGAGTTGCAAAAATATCATACAGTAGAATGAACAAACATAGTATGTAAAAATAGCAATGCCAGAATATCCAGTAGTCACAAGAAGCTGTGGCAATTACCAGATGAAATCCATCTGATTCTTGCATTTAATGCTGAGAGCTCCTGGTGAACGTGTCACAAGTTATTCTGACCGGCCAGTGAATGGAGGGCATCAGAGCAAAATAATTTGTGCCCGTCTCCTGCAACTTCTCTATAAACCCCTTGGAGTTATTGTAGCCCAGTGGGACACCATTTTATCCAGAATGATCACTCCATCCAAATCTTAAAAGTCAAAATACTCAGAAGAAAATTTAAAAACATCCAAGAGAGAAAAGCATTCGAAATAAAGAGGATCACATTCTTCAACACTAAAAACACAGGACTTAATATAGACTTGGGTTTTCTAACACATTATCAGAATTTCATGCAATTTTTTCCCTCTTATACCATAACAGACTTAGCACTCTTAATGAGGTGTTTGTCCAACAGGAAAGATATAACTGTGGACTACAGTGCTCTGCTTTTTCATGTATATATTGATGTATATGTGTATATAATATGTGTATATATGTTTCCTTTGCTATGTTGTGTTTATTCCCCATATATGTATTTACCTGATGAGGTCAGATGCTGTCTCCACTCTCTCTGCATCTGCTGTTATTATTCAAACTGAGCGTTCCATCTCATGTTAGTATTGCTTGAGACTTGATAAAGATAGGTTAAATGATCACATCACTCCTATAAAATATAATTATCTGCCATCCTCATCTAATAAATGATTATTCCTAATTTACTGCCAAAAGCAAAGGGGCCTTACCCTGTTGTCCTTTACAGCTGCTGAACAGTTTGCTACACTGAAGACACAGGCAAGCTCATAACAAAGACAGACACAGAGGTGATAAGTAGAATGTGCACATCATCGTCATACACCAGACAGTAAGTACCTTTAATGGTCCAACAGCTATCTTCTCTTGCTCAACACATTTCACAGGAAGTCCACAAGTCACAGTTAGATCCTCAGATCGGAGAACTTCACATAGAGACAAAGTGGCAGCGCCGATAAGTCCTGGCTGCAGAACAAAGAAGTGGATGAAATATATAAATCGGTGGTGGCAAAAATTTTAGTGGCAGAGTTTTTGGTTTTAGTTACCATTCATAAATCTAATAGTCAGCCTCTTCTAAGGGTCACATTTCACATACAACCACTTTGCAAATCACATGCATGTTACCCACACTTGCATCCCATTTCTATTTTCACATCTGCCTTTTTGGGTAATGTTTATTTTAAAATAAATGTAATCCAATAGGGATTTGCCATGATACATGTGATTACTGCAGAAATTAATATTAATATATATATATATATATATATATATATATATATATATATATATATATATATATATATATATATATAGACACACACACACATATACATACATACATACATATATATATATATATATATATATATATATATATATATATATATATATACACATATACACACGCACACACACACCACAATGAGGTCATATGGAAGTAAATGATGCTAAGCAGAAATAATGGGTCCTCTGTAACCCATAGATATATAAATAATAAAACCTTTGGCAGCACTCCTATTCCAATTCCCCAAAATATCGTTTTTTATTCCATATTAGCAGAAACTATAACAGGAGCAATTATTCAGACCGTAAAAGTCCCTTATCAAGCTCATAATGAATATTACATCTCTTCCACCTTTTAAAGGCAATCATGTGGGCTGGAACTAAATCACTGATCAGCATACATATGATGTCTTTCTAAATTACCATGGTAGCCCATACTCATATCAGCATTCCAGTATCCACAGTATATCAAGACCATAAAATATATTTTCTCAAATAAATTGCTTAATTATTGCACATATACACAATTAAAGGAGGAAAGCAGAAACACGCATTGTATTCTCCAGTTTAAACTATTTTCTTAAACAGGCAGCTAGTGAACTAAATTGTATACTTTTCACAAGTGCAGATTAATGTGATACAACATACAACCAGTGATTACAGTGTAAATATCTCCTTACAGTAACATAAAAACGCTGGCTTCCCCATCACTTGTCTGTCTCCACTCAAATCCATATTGAATGCATCGGCTTGACTCGGCTACTATATTCTGCAGCTCCTCTCTGTCTGTCACTCCACTGGTTTCCAGTTGCCTCCAGAATAACATTTTAAATTATGACTCTAACTCTAAGCCCTCAACAAAAGTGCACTATATATATATATATATATATATATATATATATATATATATATATATATTATATATATATATATAATCTGCTCTTGTCTCAAAATACACCCCACCCGCTCTCTTTGCTCTCCTAGCGACCTTCATTTTTCCTCCTCTCGTCACCTCCTTTGATTCCTGTCTTCAGGACTTTGCTGAACTCCTTGCCTCTTTCCACCAGACTATCCTCCTGCTTCTAATCCTTTAAAACCTCACTAAAAAGAAATCTATTTAAAGAAGCTCATCCAGCCTTAATTTGCAAAACATATCTATGACCGATTTACCTCCCCCATTCCCTTTAGACTGTAGGTTTGCAAGTTTTCAATAGTTTGGCGCTTTAGGGAAAGCTCTGTGTAGGTTTGATTTTAAGCTCAATAACAGGGCCCTCCATTGTTTTGCAATGTGTTAAAAAGAATTGCTTTGTACTTAACCCCTGTACATTGCTACAGAACATGTTGGCGCGTTACAAATAAAGGATAATAATAATAATACTTCAAGGTGTAGATTGCCATGGCACATTCTGAGAGAACTGCTAGGTATACTATAGACTGGAAGTCATAAATAACTTGAAATCTTTGTTTACTTATTGTTATAAATGACAAGGTGTGCACCAGATGTGAAAAAATAAACACTCCAATGGTACCTTTTTCTCTGATCCTTTCCTTAAGAAGACTTTGAAGGTCAGGTCGGTGTTCCACCAGTGCTCAATCATCTGTCCAGTGAACAGAACAGGAAACACAAAGCGTTGTTTGAACTTAACCACTGGAGGAAGAAATGGACATTATGATGGTCAAATGTGTCATGCAATAGAAGTCAAGAAATACCAAGTGTACAGACAGAATTCAGTCACTGAGAGAGCTCTAATATAAGTGGGGTTAGCAATTAAATGGAAACAATGGAGCTTCCTGATATTGTGCAATTTAAAACTGTACATATAAACTTGATTGCTATTAAAAAAAAAATATTTCCTTAAAGAAAAAAAGTTACACTTACACTGACAAGTTGTTGCCGGATTCCCCACAAAACTTGTGAAGTTATCTATTTCTACAGAGTAATGATTAATAACTATTGCTAATTACTCCATGTGAGTCTGTGTGTATTGTCTTCATTGATCTGTGATAAATCTTATATGTATAACCCTAGCCTGATAAATTGTAATTAAATAAGAAAACATGCAGAGAAAGGAATTGTAATCATTGATTTATTTTATATGCATATTCTATTTATTCTACTAGTAAATATTACATTAAAAATAAATAAATAAATTAGCAATTCACTAAACTGCCCTGCAATTTCTTCAAAAACAAACTATTATTTAAGACTATCACATTATCTCTGCACAGTCCTTGCAAGGAATTTGTCATAGATTTCTTAAACGGAAGAAATATTATTTGTTGTAGCCCCATGACCCTGTATTACATTACATATATAGCGTGCAGTATAATGGATGAGTACTTACATCCTCCTACAATCTTGCTGGAGACAAGGCGCGTTATTTCAGTTGCTGCAGCGACCTCGCCTGCTCTATTTTTTGAGGACACTGGGAAATGGAATTCCACAAAATAGGTTCTGATACAAAAATAAGTATTAAAAAAAAAAAGGTTGGTTATAAGAATGGTATAAGTCACCTCCTAGACGTGTATATACATATACCATTAAGCAAGAATGGTAAGTACATCTATATTCATAAATACTATTGGGGTGACAGCTATCTAAATTATGTTATGCTATGGAGCTTATTCACTATGGGCCTCATTCAATTGAGGCATCGGGAGATCCGGGTTTCGGTAATGGAGGCCGTAAGTTAATTTGCTATTCAATCGGCGTCTTATTGCGGGCTCTGACTGGGTTACAGGCTTCTGCCTCTGATTTGTTGAGATAGGCCAAGCCTTTCATGTCCTAAAGAGTTCCGGTCGTCAAAATCGCAAATCGATATTCAATTGCTCCGATTCCCCCTCGCTAACTACCCCGCCAAGGCCGCAAATGGCAAAAGTTGCTCAACAAATTACAGGTTCCACGGAGGACTCCCAGAGAGCTTAAAGACATGTCCGGAGCACTTTAAATGCCAATATAAAATCAATACTGTACTTCAAATTACAGGGAAAGGGATGAAAGACATTAGAATTAATTGCAATCTCAAGCTCAAAAATCTGCAATCAAAAATCATTTATTTTTCTGTTTCATTTCGGGATTAGATTGACTTCGGGAATCAATGAGTTAATATATATCAGGCCACCCACATGGACTATCACATTGCCTCCATTCATTTGTATAATTTTTTAGATTGCGGGACCTATCGCATATCGGACCCTGAACCCTTAGTTGATTGAAATGTCACCTCCATGTTTTACAGACGGGCTCCATTTCTATTGGCTATTTCTAACTCAGGAGTTACGGCCTTGCTTAATTGTTCATGTTCCCGCCCCGAAATCCTACTTATGATTTCATGGTTTACGGTTGCGGCTTTCGGGCCGTAACTTGCGGGCTTGATCGATTGAATAGCAGCGCAAGTCTAGCACGATGCGGGCCCGCAGAAGGCCCGCAGACATACGGCCTACATCCCAGAAGTTGCGGCCTCAGAATAGAATGAGGCTCTATATGTCTCCAACTAGAAAAATATGCTCCATAGGGACAAAAAAATTGGGAAGTTCTTACTGTACTAGTGAATAGCATGTCACCTTAATGAATATATACCCATATATTGTTTAATGCATTTACATATTTTACCCACTAAAACATAATAAGTTTCACATTTAAATACCACAACAGTTTAAACTATTGCAGCTACCATATATTTTTAGAACCATGGAATAATTTTTTTTTTATTTAAATCTTTGTTGTATTCGAAAGATGGAAAATGAAAACGTTTAACATGGAGTATTCTTTTTTCAAGTAAAGTTCTTGCATAGAGTGAAATGGGTAGAAATGTACCTATATAAATCATTCTCTCCCAATGAGAGATCAAGATAGCCTTTCTCACTGAGTACAGTTTCAGTGATGTTTAAAGAGGTTTTACTTTTTTAGCTCTTTTAAATGTATTAACATTACAAATTAATATATAAACATCATTTTATTACTAACTGCTTAAAAGCTCTGTATTTGCTCACTGAAACCTTCCAAATAACCTCTGGGCAGCTCATGCAGATAGTGTTTCTATTGGTACTAGATATTTGAAAGACAAAAATCTAACATGGAAGTGCCTGCAGGAAAACATGAATATTCTGTACTAAACATACTCCAAAACTGTTTATTCAAAGACGAGGGACAATCTCAGACACCATCGCTGCTTTGTTTTATGTCCCACTTGTCATTTTAGCAGCACCACATTATTTACCGTTTGACAGAGGATGATGGACGTGGCGGCTTCCCTTTGCTGCTACTTTTGCTTGGTGTGACCTGTGTGCTTTCTGATGGGACTCTCAGAGATTCTACAAAGACTCTTGCAGTGTGCATCCGACCCAACAACGCCAACCGGTCAAAGCTCAGATTCACACCTTCTGTTTCTGAAGCAGCTTTAAGAGATTTTTCTGCTGTCCTTTGAATCCAGATAAAGACATGTTTGAAAAGTTTGTTCATGCCTATCTATGATATTAAAGCATTGGTTACAATATGAGAAGAGAAGTTAGGCTTTACTACAGTGCAAATGTGACCAAAATTCATCCACTGTTAGCGGTGGTATTGGAGCTTGTAATAGGTTGGAGAACCCAGTGGGATTATTGTTCCAACTGCCCACAAAATGTATAGCGCCATCGAGTAGACGAAGGAGGCGGCACTTCCGTTCCCAATTACAGACCACAGGATCTTTTCCATTTAAAAAAAAAAATAATATTACACTTTTTTTTTGGTCTCTTTTACTCTATATTTCATTATCATCGATCTGCTGAACAGAAGTCCAAAGAAAAGAAAACAAATTCAAACAAACGAAAATATAAAAAGGTTGTTTTTGTGCGCTGTTGATCAAAAATTGGGAAAGCACATTTTCTAGGAGCCAGAAAGAGAGTCCATCCATATAAATACATCATACTTCTGGAAAATATTTAGGCCCTTGAGTAAAATAAACTTTTTTAGGAGCCCAGCTTCTGAAACTTCTGAGATTTTGTCATTAATGATACTTAAGTTTTCACTGGATACATTACAGATAATGTCACAAACGTTTGAATGCTAGAGATATCCACAGCATTTGAACAATGTATCATATTTCTGACATTATTTGAGTAATGACAATAATAGTTGGGTAAAATGACAGACCTTGCCCAGCAGCTGTGGGTAATGCTACAATGCCTGAATTTTCTGACATTATTGGTAACTAGAATATTGCCCGTCAAAAAATGGCGGCAATGAAATTGTAAGTGAGCTAAGGGTATTTGGTGTATATAATGTGGCTGATGTAGCGTCGTTCGGTTTCTATGTCGTGCGAGTTTTTTCGGAATATGCGTAGCTGTTTGGTGGGCTTTTTCTGAATATCCGTAGCTGTTTGGTGGTGTTTTGCGTGTTTAGGGACCTTTAGCCTCGTTTTCGTTTTGTTTGGCGGCCATTTTTTCTCTCGGTTAGGTGATTTTCGGGTCTCTAAACTCCGAAATTTGTGGTTAAATAGAGGTGTAACTTCACTTGCAGAGGTCCTCGGTGCCTCCCCTTGCTGTGAGTAACCTTTTTATGTGTTTGTTGTTTGTATTTGTTGTGTTTGTAATGTTTTTGGTGTTGCGAGGGTTGCGTCCTTGTTTTCTAATCTCGTAGGTGTTTTTCGGCAAATACGTAGGTGTTTGGTGGTGTAGCCTCGTTTTCGTTTTTTTTCCACGGCCATTTTTTCTCTCGTTTAGATAATTTTTTAGTGTGTAAACTGCTTTAAATTTCACTTAAATTGAGGTATAACTTTAGTTTTCGAGGCCCTGGATGCTCCCTCTTGCTGCAGGTAAGCTTTTTATGTATTTGTTGTGTGTATTTGTTGGATTTTTGATGTTTTGATGTGCGCGTGTTGCGGCCGTTTGCGAGGTCGTAATGGGTCATATCATCTCGTATTTTGTTTGCGTTACAACGTTAAGTTTGCGAGGGTCGCAGTTGCTTCGCGAGGGCCGTATGCTCACAACTATATATGTGATACTAATGTTACTTACTGGTAATACTAATCTATGAATAATGTGAAAATATTTATGTTGGATTGATTTTTAGTTTTTGGCACAAATGAAGAAAAAAAATATATGATGGCATGAGAAGAAAGTAAGTATCTTGGAACCAGTTAAAAATACACCCTAAGAAAAGCTGTCCGACCTAAATATAACGTTCAGTGATAAAGTTAAGTTTTACTGCTCCATGTTTGAGAACAAAAGGAAGGTGATCATCTCAAGGGATCAAGAGCCAGTCTGTGGGCTTTAAAGGACTGTCTGTTTTATATAATAAATTATATACTTATTCGCTCTTTTATTAATGAAAGAAATATACTCCTGAATATTATGCACTGTTTAGTAACAAGATGAAATGTGTGCTATGAACCTAAACACTATGAAATATAATCTTATAATGGTTGCCTATGTTAATAAAATGTATGTGACACAATTCTCATACCACACAAGATATTAAACGGTACCTGAAATATGATTATCATTTACCTGGTATCTCTTGATGGTAGGTCTTCAGATTCTTGTGTAACCGATTTATATTCTGTCTGTGTCTGATCCAGCTTCCAATCTTTGCCAATTTTATTTTTAGCTTTTTTCCGTCGAGACTTGGTGTGATCATCATCGCTAATAAAATCACTGAGGCTGCTGTCCGATTTCTGTGTGACAAGAGACAGAGAGAGATATTCACTTAAAATTATGGAACAGCTAATATTAACATGTATGAATAATCTGAAACCAGACCCTTAATCCTAATATCTTATTTATTATGGCAAGGTGTTTGTCAGTTTAAAGTATTTGGCTAGAGGCACCCACATAGGATTCTGCAAAGGGAAATTGTGACCGACTAAAATGTGAGAAAGAAGGAAATAAGAGGAAAATGTGAAAGAGTGGGAGCAGCATAGAGTAAAAAGAAAAAATCATAAAAAAATATAAGGAGGTCATAACATATAGCTTTTTGTGGTGAATAGGACAGTCAGTGGTACAATACACTTTTATGGATGATGGGGAGGGCGGCACAGACCAAAAAGCTTGCTGTTGCACTATGGTATGAGAAATACATCTGAATAATATATACCTCATTATTAGTATATCCTTAAATAATTACTGTATTCTTAGAAAACGTCACATTTGTGACATTAACAACATGGCTTGCACGTTTACTAGTGCATGAACATGTGCAGGGGAGGGGGAAGATGTGAAATGTTAAAAGCTTATCTGAATGAAGCAATTAGTTAACAGATCACAACTCTCTCAGGCTTTCCCAAAAGACGCAAACAAGGAATCCCTCAGCAGCTAGTTGCTAGTTTCTTGCATACTTTACAACATATATATATATATTTTTCCCCACAGTAACCTTTAAATATATATATATTCTTCTTTTTTGTTTTTAACAATGTGAATACTATATGCTTTTTATAAATACTTTACAACTCTGTGATTATCAGTGTATCCTGTACGAACAGGATTATCAGCATATCCTGATATATGAGAGTTGATTAGCCAAGGTCTATAATAGCAGTATTATATCAGTTTATTGATGAAAGGGCCTAGATTTATTTATGCAATGCTGGTTATTCCTTGGTAGAAATATATTTTTGTACTGCTACTTTGATATTATGCGAATTTGCAAGCACTTTTTAATCATTAAATCGGCGTTGTCTAGGATCATAGGTATCCAAATAAAGTTATTTTTTATTATTATATATAATATATATATAGTTTTCCCCAGTTGTACAGTAAGGACGGTTACGTCTTAGGGTATGTCTATTTAAAAAAGTGCAAATGCTAGTTAGTGTGAGCTTTAGAATATGTGCACTCCATTGTTTCCAAGAGTTATACTCTCATCCTCTACTCAATAATGCAAAGGTTTTAAAGAAAAACTGACAGTTCAATACAGATCCTATTTAATGATTATTTTTCCTATTTTTATTTTAAATAGGTTTTCCTTTCTGAATATATGTGAATACCTATTTTTAGAATAAAGGAATAAAATGTATCTAAATCCTATACCCTGAAGTGTTATGCAATTAGATAGTAAAGTAGAAGCATCTGGCGTGTTGTGCTTGCAGTAACCATTCTTGTTTCTGGTAGTGTGTAGCTTGGGTACGGCAACCATATTTGTCACTGGCAGAGTCACTACAAAGTGCCTGAACTGGCTGCTGCACAGTGTACATCTAGAGTTCAAGGTCAGGCATTTTAATATGGTTTAATAAGATGTTTAGCTGGAGAAATGTCTATACTTTTCTATGGTGTGCATACATTTATAAACACATAATAATGAGTTTTAAAATCAGCAACACTTTTGTTATTTTTGCTGTCCCTGGTCCTTTAAAGGGATATGGAAGGTTTTGGGATTTACTAGTAAAATAATATCCTATGTATCTATTCACTTTATGTACTTTATTTTATTAAGTGCTTATAAGCTCTGTTTTTATTGCCTAAAATCAAACAAATAGTCCCTGTATGGTTCTGCCCACTGTAGCATGTGCAGACTCTGTAGGGCTGGATGTGCAGTGAAATGCCCTAGCCTATCAGGAACCATGTCTCAGTAGCATGTTGCAAAGAGATGGTCACTGATTGGTTAGTATGAGACACTGCATAGTAAGTACAGCAGAGACTGTGCATGCATGATCTTCAGTGGGCAGACCCAAGCAGGTAATATTTGTTTGTTTTTTAGGCAGTAAAACAGAGCTTATAAGCAGTACATAGAAGTAAATAAGCAGGTATATTATATATCAATTAAAATTCAGAAAAATTATAATTCCCTTTAAGTTATGAAAGTAGCCTGCCGCAGCCCTTACCGATGCTGTATAGAAGAGTTTCTCCAGCAGGCTCTGATCGTAGTGTGGGTCATTAAGTTCACTCTCATTGTAGAAGTCACTTCCTCCAGATATGGACTCTGGGGGTGATCCTGTTCCATCCCAGTAATGACCAGGGGACAAGGTTGAGCTGAAAGTAAATTAAAATAAAATAGTGAATGTCTACAACAATCAGTATTTTTTCTTCTGCCCCATCACACACAATACAATCTTTTGTACCTCAAAATGGATTATTGTATTTCGCATAGCACAAGTTAAAGGACCACTGCAATGTTATATTTATCATATAATCTTTTGAAGAACTACACTTGAAAATCAGAAAAATGTTTTTATAAATGTGAAAAAACAGAGCATCTAATTACATTTTATATGGTGGGATTAGACTAAAAAACTTCGTGTCGTTTCAATCTGTACAATTGAAATGTGCAGCCAAAACTGAACTAATGGAAAGCTTATTAGTTTGCAGGACACATTAGTAGCCATCAGCTTAGAAGAGAAAATGGAACAATTTAGTAAGGAATAATTGCATACAAAAGTTAAAATGTAAAAGTTTTGTTTATTGTTTGCATTATGTAAACAAATTTGCTTATTATGAAGTTTAATGATCCAAAAGTCCAAACAGAACTAAAATTGATCACAGTGGTTCTGAAAGCAATATTGTAAAAGAGTTTATTATACACTGACCTATATTAGTCATAGTGTGATGTCATAAAGCTCAGAGTTAAAGGAGCACAGTGGCCAGTTTCTTTCTATATAGTATTTTAAAAGGCATACTTAAGTTTGCTGGATTATGAAAGCATCTAATAGAGGAGAATTGCAGAAATGTAGTAATCCGTGAAACTTGGATAAGCCTTAAGTCACAAAGCCTGATAATGGACAACATTAGAAAACAATATAAACTCATCTGTTACATTGTATCTTTTAGAAGAAATTATTTTTAACATTTTCTTTTGCCAGCTGATTCTATTTTACTTTTTAAGGAGGGTGTGTCCTTGTAAACAAATTAGCTTTCCATTACTCCTACTGATCCCACAACATAATAAAAGTATAGTATAAGAGTATATTTTAAATACAGGACTCCAGTGGCCTTTTAAGAAGCATACGGCTGTGCAGTCCTGGGGGGTAGAAATGAGGATGCAATATAGGCAGTAACTCTACCTATTTATCTGCTCAATACATCCACTCTCATCCTTCATCCCATCCCTCTCCCCTTTCCTACCTTCCTAGAAGAAGTTCAACTGCGCGAGTCTCCGTATGAGCTTCCAGTTGAGACTGTGTAATGTCTGTTGGCTGAATGAGAATATCCCTGTTTGAAGAAGACTTATGGACATTTAGCAGGTTTTTGAGAAATGAAGAGGCATCAGGAGCAGACCTGCAATAAAAAGATAAATTCATTATATTTCAACAAAAACATAATACACTGGGCTAACATTTATGAGAAAGCAAGACAGATCCTATTTCTCAGTGAAACATCTTGTATCAATGCAGTTACATGTGCATATAAAGAAGGTCTCTATCCTACTATGTTATAGTACTATTTCCTAAACTACCTTACAATTTACCACGGGCTGAATATCTGCACTGGTGCGGATAAAATCGTAGTTACTGATGCTGCTATTAGTTCTCAACTTCAGATTATTACTTTTTCATACAAAAAAAGACTTTTGTGATGTATAAAATGTCTTGTAGGAAAAAGAAAAAGTAGGAATTGTATCTTCCCTCAATAGCTCTGCTACAGTGTCAGAAACAATAAATTTGAGAGGTAAATAAGTAAAATCACTGTCCCAATATGTTCATTTTTTAAAGGACTACTGTATGATAATATGTTTAGAAAATGCAAGTCTAAATAAGTGCATAATTAGTCAGGAGAATTATAGTTAAGATAGCTCTTAATTAGAAAATATATATATGATGCCTCTGCTGGAAAGTGGAGTTATCCATAAAGCTTGGCTAAGGGGTCTATGGGCATGGATTGGAGGGGGTGTTTACATTTCTGCGGGACATGTCTTGCAATGATTGTTGCAAACCACCTGCATCTGAGCATGTGTCAGGAATGTAGGTGTCAAATTCTGAAAGCTCCAATCATTTAACAAGTAAGGCACCCCTCTCCCACAACCCTCATAGGTGAGATACAACATTTCCACATATGTATCCGAGGACCCTGGAAGCTTTCATGATACTTTGATGAAGGATGCTTGAGGTGAGAGGGGTGTTTATATTGGGAGTCCAGGCTTGCAGTTATTGATGCAAGCTGTCTGCTTCTAAGCAAGTAAATGGAAAGGAAGTAGGTGTAAAATTAAATTATCCAACAAATCCCCCATACATCTCCTCCTTCCCTCCTCTAATAAAAAGCACGCCCTTAATGCTCCAGGTATTAGGAAGTTATGAAATAAAGACAAAATGGAATCTTCTATACATAAACAGAGTTACTTCACAAGCACGTGTATCTTTTCTGAATTAGAGCTCTAAAAAAACAAACAAGACAGTTGCTGAAGATCTGAGTTTACAGTGCACTCTCACCAGAAAGCAAATATGCTGCTATTATTCAGTAGTTTAATACATACCATCTGGCTTTAAGCTATAAAGGATGTGCTCAAGTCAGACAAGATAGAAACTTTATATTATTGGCTTACACAGCTGTAAATTGTGTTAGCTTGTTAAATACAGCTAAAAAATGTGAGCTTTCTCCTAAAATAACAGGGGTCTTTTAATATATTTCTCAGCAACTTTGTAGAATTCAGATCTTAAGCCCTCTCAGTAGATAACAGCTCCGCACTCACCTTGATACAGTTAAACTGGATGAGAGTTTATTCACAGTGGGTGGTACAACTGAATCAATATCAAGGTCCATGTTGGGATCAGATCTCAAAGCAGAAACAACCATGGCATCTCTCAGTTTGCTTCCTTGGTCCAAGAGGGCTGAAATAAAAATGCATACACAACATTGTGAATATAATGCTAATTGAGAAAGCTCTAGCTGGATGAAAAAAAAAATTAGATACAATATTTCTATTGTAGGACCCTGGAGTCTTCCATGATTTTTTGATGAAGGTTGTTTATTTAAATGGAGTGTTTACATTTTTAGCTTCCAAGGCTTGTATTTATTTATGCAAGCTGTCTAAGCAAGCTAGGGGAAATTAAGTATGTGTGAAATTCAATGAGATCAAATAATTTAACAAATCCCCCTCACATCTCCTCCTTTCCTCCTCCTGATAAAAAGCACAACCTCATGCTCCAGTTTTTACGAAGTGATGAAACAGATGGAATCTTCTATACATAAACAGTAGCTAATGTTATATATCTACAACAGTTGTTACATACTTTCGCAAACATGTGCATGTTTTTTTTGATTAAAGCTCTAAAAAAAAACAAGACAGTTGCTGAAGATCTGAATTTCAGTCCACTCTCACCAGAAAGCAAATCTTTAGTAGCGGGTGAAGAGTGTGGTCTGTCCAAATCTCTCAGCTGTTCTATGGCAGCTTTATCCGGATTAATACAATTATAAGGCATCTGCTTCTTGGCAGAAATCGTCTCTGTGAAGGGATCATTGTTCAGGTGGTCTTGTGATCCTCTGAATAAGCCTTTGTTGGGGTCTGAATTCTCTTGAAAGTACAAATGATCTCTACCCCTGCAGAAAGAAAATAAATACCATAGACAATCATTACACCTGGCTTAAATATCTCTACACATCTAAGTATGTTTATATTTGAATCTCTCTGCCAGATATACGGTACATTTGGTTGCATTCGCTCCTTTCTTTAAAGAAACCACTTTAAAGGCAATAAAAGTAGAGACAGATTGGTCGTGTGAGGGGTTAATAATGAAGTGATCTGGATCAATTACATTTTTTGGAGCTCTGTTGTGAGATACAAGTCTCCAAAATAAAACAGTGAGTTAGGAGAAATCTGTAAAACTGTAATAATGTTCCAAACAGAACACCAGGCAATGTGTTCTGCCCAAGATTTGGCTCTCGCGCAGATGTTTTCATGCTTCCAAGCTTGATAATGCACACCACAAAAGGAGTGGGACTGGGAGCATGCCCATTGATGTAATTATCATTGATATTATTATTCTTTATTTGAAATGTGGCAACTTATTCGAAAGAGCTATACAAGGGTTAAGTACAAGGAAAAATACTATGTTAACACATTGCAGTGTTTGAGCTTAAAAATCAAACTATCTTATACAAGACACAACTAAAATTTCAATTCACTCTCTCATTATGTCACGCCTCGACTACTGCACCTCTCCTTGCTGACCTCCCCATCACGTGCTTGTCAACACTCCAACCTATATGGAAAGCATCCACTAGACCAGGGGTGAGCAATTCATTTTTCAAAGGGGCCACATGAGAAACTCGGACTGTTGTGGAGGGCTGAACCATAGGATGAACTTAATTCTGCTCAATATTAATTTTATAGCTGTATTTTATTTTCTCAGTGCCAGGAGCAGTATCTACAGAATGCTCCATCGCAGTTAGTCACAACACTGCTGCTCACCAATTGCCCCCTTTTACAATTGGCAGTGTTTTTTTGTACAGGACACAAATTTGTATCCCACTGTAAAATGGGGAACGTATAAAGCTCTCAACAATAATGCACCCACTTAGATCTCTGCTCTTGTTTCAAAATACTCCCCCAACCAGCCTCTTTGCTCTAATGACCTTCTTCTTTCCGCCTCTTATCACATCCTCTCACTCCCGCCCTCAGGACTTCTCGTGCTGCACCTATTCTTTGGAACTCGCTCCACTAGTCTCTCCTCCTGCCTCAAATCCTTCAAAAACCGACTAAACGCATCAATTTAAAGAAGCTCATCACCTCCAGCCTTAATACGCACAATGCATCTATCTACCCTGTACCTCACCGTCAGACTGTAAGTTTATGAGTTTTCAATCTTGTGTCGGTGCTTTAGGGAAAGCACGGTGTACGTCTGATTTTAAGCTCAATAAAAGGGCCCTCCAATCTTTCGCAATTGTTTTTGATTTGTATTTAACCCCTGTACAGCGCTATGGAATATGTTGGAGAGTTACAAATACAGGATGTTAGTAATAATTGGAAGCTTGCATCTCACAGGAGAGCACAGAAACAGGTAACTGATGAGGATTACTTCATTATTAAGCCTTCACACTATAAATCTAACTATACTTATGTTGCCTATACAGTGGCTCTTTAACCATTCTTTACAACAAAAGTGCCAAAACAATGCAGAGTAATACTTTATTCATTCATTATTACGCAAGTGGGTTTATGTTGTCAAACAAGGGAAAGTTGGCAGTAGAACATTGTTTATATGTCGGCCTCTCAGTAAGTACTCCATTTACTTGATTTAATAACTACACTGATTCATTCCACTTAAAGAATACCACACAAATATTTCCTTAACACAGACAAGTTGTTGTGCTATAAACCTACGCAAAATCTGAGCCCCTACTAACTGGTCAGTATGTCAAATACAGTAAGGATAAGAATAGTTATTTATTACATGTCATATGATTGCACATTTCAACAAATACATTGCATTTAAGCATTATTCAGCGAACATGTTTTTTCACCTTACACTGACACCCTTAAAACCAAATAACAGTTTAAGTAGCAGACAAGAGTAACAATAAAGTCCTCTTTTGTCTCATTTTAATTGATATGTTTTATCAAAATGTATTGCACGGCACTGAAACAGGGCTACATTTCACAAAAATGATTTATATTAATTGGCATTTTACCAAGAACAAAATGACAAATAAATCAAATTGTGAGCGAAAAATCACATCCTGGTTAAACAATTTCAGATACATTTCACAGAGGCTCCATAGCAAAGAACTGACAAGTTAAAGCTTAACTGTTACATTCTCAGCTAAAAATGCCGGTGTTCTGATGAGGCAAAGCCGCTTAATCCCTGAATGTTTATTTTGTTTCTAATGTAATATTACAAATTTATAGGCAAAAACCTAAGCTATTTGGATATTTTATTTGAAAAGCAAATGGTCTGTTTGCAAAATTCCTAGGATTTAGTAGAATCCTTAACAATCAAACAGAACCCACTAGAAGTTATCGACAATTTACCCAAATATACATTAATGTCTCAAAATAATTAATCTTGAGAATTGTATTAGTATGATTCCTTTTCCGTGGTATGTCTCGAAAAGAACAAAGGAGAAGTGTATTGATGGATGGAATTACCTGGGTGTTGTGACTCTGCTGCTGCTCTCAGAATCCTTGTGACCGGCTGAGGGCAGTGATAGTTTCCTTGGCTGTGAAACAGCAGTGTCCACACTGATGTCTGTATTAATGATAGAGCTGTTGCTGCTGTCATACGTCTCTGACAGTGGTTCCAGTGACACATATACCTGTGAAAAGTCCAAGAAATAATGTGAGACAACACCAAGGAGTCAACATCAGAATTACAAGAGGAGATTGTAGTGACAAGAGGGATAGAAGCTAAAGATATGAAGCAAAAAGGAGGACACCAAAAGGCATACATTTTTCCCAATATATATTTTAAATTACATCTTACTGCAATAATTTGACAATCTTTATTTAAATTATCACGGTTGAGGTTCTAGATTAATATAAAAGTGTTTAATAACAGATATAAATTATACTAGGCATTTGTTTTCTAAACTACATATTTCTTGATTTTAACAACCTTTTCACTGGTGGACAACAATTATCTATTCATGTATTTTATGCAGTTAGGTTTAAAATTAGTTTTGGAATAATTGTGTTACACCATAAAATAAAAATAAAAGTGCAATAAGTCAAAATTATTTGAATGTGATAAATGAATGATGTCACACACATAGAAGCACTGGAGGCTCTAGATACCAACAATACAAAATAACTAGTGATGTGCCTGTCAAAAATTACGGCAATAAAATTTGAAGCCATGCCAATGCTGTTTGCCACACAATGCGAGGCTATGGCCCCTCTGAGCACCTTTGGCGTTCATCGAGAACCTCTCCCCCTGTGTAGTTTAGGGGCCTTGCAATGAGTGTTACTGCCTTGCGTTAGGTGTTGCTGCCTTGCGTTAGGTGTTACTGCCTTGCGTTAGGTGTTACTGCCTTGCGTTAGGTGTTACTGCCTTGCGTTAGGTGTTACTGCCTTGCGTTAGGTGTTACTGCCTTGCGTTAGGTGTTACTGCCTTGCGTTAGGTGTTACTGCCTTGCGTTAGGTGTTACTGCCTTGCGTTAGGTGTTACTGCCTTGCGTTAGGTGTTACTGCCTTGCGTTAGGTGTTGCTGCCTTGCGTTAGGTGTTGCTGCCTTGCGTTAGGTGTTACTGCCTTGCGTTAGGTGTTACTGCCTTGCGTTAGGTGTTACTGCCTTGCGTTAGGTGTTACTGCCTTGCGTTAGGTGTTACTGCCTTGCGTTAGGTGTTACTGCCTTGCGTTAGGTGTTACTGCCTTCGGCCTCATTTTCATCCTGTTACATTTTTCAGGTGCCATTTTTTTCCCTCACTTAGGCGATTTTCGAGCATGAAAAAACACCAAATATGCCTCAAATTAACTTGCAACCTCACTCACAGGCTCCCTGGCTCTCCCCCTATGCTGTGTATGAATTTGCAAGTTAATGTGAGGCATATTTGGGGGGTTTTGGTGGTCTTTCCAGTTTCTAGTTCTATGGGGCTTGCAATGAGCACCTGTAGTGCTCATCGCATGCCCTGCAATGAGCGCCTTTGGCACTCATTGCAGCCTGAACCTATGTCCCGCGGACCTTGCGATGAGCGCTCATCTCCACGCCTGCAATAAGCGCCTTCGGGGCTAATTGCAGCTAAGTTCCGTGAGCCTCCACCCCCGCAACTGCGTCCCTCACTTCGCGAGGGCCGCAACGGGACGACAGCTTGCAGTATGACAACTATATTAGCGATTCCATTACGCACCGATTCTGGCTAATCTTATTCTCCTATGTTCAGATGGATGCAATGTCCTAAGTATGTCATAAACAATGAGAATAACTTATTTCAAGAGAATAAAGGTCAGTAAAAGACAATGCTGCTGATAAAGTATTACTATGTATAAATTAATTAATTATTTATCAATATAAGCTGTGAAATACTTATCAGTATTCTCTAGAAATGCCACACCTAAGGTAGGGTTGGATGTACCCACGCACTGTGGAACCACTTGGATTTCACGGTTTGCCACTCCTAGAATATAAAATAATTTCCCTTTCCCACAGAAAACATAAATTTTATACGCTCATATAGCAAATTTATTTTTTTTTCTTGAAAAAACTCTAGTATCTGTTCTCCTGCAACCCATAAAACACAGTTCTCTCTTTTTCTCCCACTGTTAATATTTCCATTTTGCTAGGTTTCCTGCAAAATGAGGCTCCCACACAGTTACCAGTATTGTATAATCTTGTAACTTGATTACCGGTATATCTCTTAGTCAGACCTTGAGTATCCGGACAACCCAGAATAGTTTTTTCACACATTTCTTTTGCCACATCTACCAAGAACTTAAACTTTACTCAGAGTTGGTGGTCTCAGCCTGTACTAATCTGTCACCATCTGTTATTCTATGATGCTGTACAGATCTATGAAGCTGCAGAAATAACTATATTGTTATAATTACACTTTTAATTTTAACCTAGATCCTTAAAAAAATATGTCATTTTCACCAATATAGTCAAACCTATTTCCCAGACAATACTGTTTATTTTAAAAAAAAACATATCAAAACAAAAACACAGAAAGCCAAGAAGTGGTTTATAAAAAAAAAAAAGAAAAAAAAAAAGAAAGACATTTTACGTGAACTGTAATATATATGACAAAATGACAACAACATTTAAACTTATGGTGGGCAAAAGAGTGATAGAACACAAATGTATTATTTTGTTACTATGATAACGTGGAAAGATGAAAGGTAAATACCCAGAAAGTGACAAAAGCCATTAATATTTTCATTCTAATTATACAATAAATAAAAATGTATAACCTGTAGTTCTCCGAGTTTCTCTGATGTCGGGGACACAATTGTAAAAAAGCCACTCAGTGGATGTGTTGGGGAGAGCTGGGGGATGCCATTTATTTGAACACGACCAATAGGAAGGTGGTCCAGTTTGGTCATCAGTTCAAAAACAAGTGCCCCCATATCTGTAGACAGAAAATAGAGTCAGATCATCAGAAATATTGAAGCATTATATTTTTTAAAACCTCAATGCAGTATAATAATATACAGAACAAAATGGACACTTCTACAAATTTAGACATATTTAAAAAACTGAACATGGAAGATCATTAATTTACAAAAATGATTCACAAATATGTATTCTGCATTATCACATAATATAATTGTCAAACTGCGATTCGTCGTCACGCTTGCGACGAATCGCAGTTTGACAATGATAAACTGCGCATTGTGCAGCAGTAGCCGCGCTTGCGCAGAGCGCGGCGCAAGCCGTGCAGTGCGGCCCGAGCAGATGGGAGAGTGGGGAAGGGGGGGGGGGGGGAGAGGCACAGAGGGAGAGTGGGGGAGAGGCACAGAGGGAGAGTGGGGGAGAGGCACAGAGGGAGAGTGGGGAAGAGGCACAGAGGGAGAGTGGGGAAGAGGCACAGAGGGAGAGTGGGGAAGAGGCACAGAGGGAGAGTGGGGAAGAGGCACAGAGGGAGAGTGGGGAAGAGGCACAGAGGGAGAGTGGGGAAGAGGCACAGAGGGAGAGTGGGGAAGAGGCACAGAGGGAGAGTGGGGAAGAGGCACAGAGGGATAGGTGTGAAAGAGACACAGGGGAGGTAGAGGAGGGGGAAAAGACACACGGGAGTGAGAGAAGGGGGAAGAAACACAGGGGAGGGAGAACAGGGGGAAGATACACATGGGAGGGAAATGGGGGGGGAAGAGGGGAACAGACACAGGGGGAAGGGGGGAAAGAGACACAGGCCAGGGGGGAACAGGCACAGAGGGAGAGGGGGAAGAGGCACAGAGGGAGAGGGGGAAGAGATACAGAGGGTGAGGGAGGAAGAGACACAGAGAGAGGGGGAAAGAGGCACAGAGAGAGGGGGGAAAGAGGCACAGAGAGAGGGGGGAAAGAGGCACAGAGAGAGGGGGGAAAGAGGCACAGAGAGAGAGGGGAAAGAGGCACAGAGAGAGAGGGGAAAGAGGCACAGAGAGAGAGGGGAAAGAGGCACGGAGAGAGGGGGGAAAGAGGCACGGAGAGAGGGGGGAAAGAGGCACGGAGAGAGGGGGGAAAGAGGCACGGAGAGAGGGGGGAAAGAGGCACAGAGAGAGGGGGGAAAGAGGCACAGAGAGAGGGGGGAAAGAGGCACAGAGAGAGGGGGGAAAGAGGCACAGAGAGAGGGGGGAAAGAGGCACAGAGAGAGGGGGGAAAGAGGCACAGAGAGAGGGGGGAAAGAGGCACAGAGAGAGGGGGGAAAGAGGCACAGAGAGAGGGGGGAAAGAGGCACAGAGAGAGGGGGGAAAGAGGCACAGAGAGAGGGGGAAAGAGGCACAGAGAGAGGGGGGAAAGAGGCACAGAGAGAGGGGGGAAAGAGGCACAGAGAGAGGGGGGAAAGAGGCACAGAGAGAGGGGGGAAAGAGAGGAAGGGGTGAAGAGACACAGTGGCGAGACACACAGAGAGAGGCGGGGGAAGAGGCACAGAGGGAGAGGGGTGGAAGACACAGAGTGGGGAGAGACACAGAGGGTGAGGGGGAAGAGACAGGGAGGAAGAGGCACAGAAAGAGGAGGGGGAAGAGACACAGGGGAGTGAGAGGAGGGGGAAGAGACACAGGGGAGAGAGTGCAGGGGGGAAGATACACAAGGGAGGGAAATGGAGACATGAGGAAGGCTGGAACAGACACAGGGGGAGGGGGAAAGAGACACAGGCCAGGGGGGAACAGACACAGGGGAGGGTTGGGGGAGAGAGATGCATGGAAGGGAGAAGGGGGAAGAGACACAGGGGAGGGGTTTAGAGACACGGGAGGGAGAGGGAGGTAAAAACACAGGGGGGCAGGAGATACAAGGGAGGTAGACGAGGGGGAAGGAGACACAAGGGAGGGAGAGGAGGGGGGAAATAAGACACGAGGGAGGAAGTAGACAGAGGGAGAGACTCGCAATGAGCTCCAAAGGGGCTCATTGCAAGGCCTGTGATGAGCGCCAAAGGCGCTCATCACAAGGCCAGTAAAGTTGAGGGGGAGAGGCTTACATTGTGTGGCAAACAGCATTGCCAGGCTTCAGTTTTTATTGCCGTCATTTTTGACGGGCAAGTGGCTAGTTATTATTATAGTTTATTTATAACGCGACGACATATTCCGTAGCGCTGTACATAAATTAAGTTCAGACAAAAATAAATACAGATTAACATTTAGCAAAGGAAGGAGGGCCCTGTCTTTGAGCTAGGAATCCAATGTCCATGGTGAATTACCAAAGTACTTAGGATAGAAACTCGCAGACTTACAATCTAAGGTAAAGTGAGTGGTAAAAGAGGGAGAGAGACATGATAAGTGTGTTAGGGTGGAAGGTGATACGCTTCTTTAAAGAGATGCGTTTTATGTGAGGTTTTAAATGATTTGAGGCAAGAGGATAATCTGATGGAGCGAGGCAAGGAGTTCCAGAGACTAGGGGTAGCACGAGAAAAGTCCTGGAGGCGGGAGTGAGAGGAGGTGACAAAAGTTGTAGAAAGAAGAAGGTCATTAGCAGAACGAAGAGGGCGGGTGGGGGAGTATTTGGAGATGAGAGCATAGATGTAAGGTGGAGCGTTATTGTTGAGGGCTTTGTAAGTTAGGGTCATGATTGTAAATGTTATTCTTGAGGCTAAGGGAAGCCAGTGGAGTGATTGACAGAGAGGTGAAGCCGACACTGAACGTTGTGTACGAAAGATGAGTCTAGCAGAGGCATTCATAATGGATTGAAGTGGAGATAGTCGGGTGGTGGGTAGGCCAACAAGACGCGAGTTACAGTAGTCTAGTCGAGAGATAATGAGAGAGTGTATAAGGAATAGCATTGCAAAATTAGGTTTTGCTTACAATGTTTTGTTCGTTCTACTGTAAATAAAAGTTACTCTTAAGTATTGGAAGGACAGAAGCTTATTATATGCTTTCCATTCATTTACACAACTTCAGTTATTAAAAAGATAGACTTTAACAAAAAAATATTATATCATACCACTTTTACAACATACACTACTATTACAACTGGTCTAGTAAGAATGCTCTTATGTTTGGATACACTGTACCAGCTGTTTTTCCACTAGAAAAAAAACATTCCTAAGATATTCTGCAATGTTTATGCAGTTCCATCTGCTAATTTGTAGCACGGAATGATTGATAAGAAAGGGAGAAGGAAAACAGCTACATTTGGCAGGGACAGTGACCCTTTAAATGCACCTTTACCACAATGCCCTTGTTTATGTCATATAATGAATATGATTCAGTCACACTGTTACATATAAATGTATATTAGAAAAGTCTACCTGTCAGATAGGAAGTGAACTGCTTGGGTCCACACCGGACAGCATAGCGAGTTGTAGTTTTCACTCCCTTCTGTTCTGTCTGTGAAGTGTCTCTGGGTCGAAAGACGGTGCCATCTGACGTCTCCCCCCACCACCTAAGCCTCACAAGTACAGACGATGGAGGTTTGGAAACAGTCCAAAGGATTTTACTGACCGTTACTTGGAGGAAACAACGAAGCTGGCCTTCTACTAGAGGGGGAAGACTTGTGGAGGGGGAAATGTCTGTTGCTCCTGGAAAAGAAGCTAAATAAGTCAATGCAATTTCTTAAAACAGTGGCACAAACCAGAGCAGAAGCTTTAAAAAAAAAAAAAAAAAAAAACTCACAAAATGGTTGCATAAAAACAAAAACAGCTTTGAAAATATCAAGACTACAATAGCGAAAATATCATTTTATTTACAATTATTAAATGACATAAACTGGACAGTATGTAACAAAATCCTGTGAATAATACTAATGTCACCAATCACACACTAGAACAGGGGCTAAAAAAATAATCTAGAAAAATCATGAGGTTAATCTGAGGTAGCCAAGCATTTTATTATGAGACAGGAAAGTAATATATATATATATATATATATATATATATATATATATATATATATATATATATATATATATATATTATACGGTATATATAGGAATATATGTATAATAATTAAAAAGATATATGAGCCGGTTGCAACAGTTTTTGTCAAATGCTGAACCAGCCTTATACACAATTACCCAGCAAGCTTGCCAATTGCCCTCTTAGCTTAAAGAAGCAAACAATGGTGACCTTTGGGGAACATCTTTACCTTCAAGCCAATTTTACACATTTTTCAGAAACAGAAGAAAGCAGGATATCTTAATAACATTCACACTTCTGTCAATTAAGAACAACTGCAGAGAAAAAAATGTTTTGAAGTAATTTGGAAGTTTTCTGGATTTTACTAGGTATGTAATATAAATATGTATTTAATTATTTCCATGTGCTTTATTGTATTAAAACGTGCTTATAAGCTCTGTTTTGCTGCCTAAAATGAAACAAACCGCCCCAGTAAGGGGCTGCCTAACGGCAGTGTATGAAGACACAGACTGGATGCACAGTGTTGTGTCTTAGCCTATCAGGAACCACATCTCAGAGCATGCTGCAGAATGCTGTTTATGGTCACCGATTGGTTAGTACGAAACACAGTACACCAGCCCTACAGAGTGTTTTCATAAGCTGCAGAGTGCAAAACCATACAGGGACAATTTGTTCGACTTTTTGTCAGGATTAACACATACAAAGAGCAGCCTATATGTATTCAGCACATCTCATAAAACATTTTATTTTTATTAATATCTACCAATCCCTCTATAGATTATGTTGACACCTCCAGGGGGTGTCTACACAGGTGTCTGATCCCCTCCAATCAGCATGCAGCATCAGGGGAGCAATATTAACCCACTATTTACCTACTGTTGCTTGCTCAGCCAATCTCCTTGCAGCTTCCTGTCTGTATGTCAGTAGCAATACATAACACATATCAGTGATGGATAATGGTAATGGAGATTAAATATGTTGTATTTTGGTTGGGTGAATAATTATATTTATATCAGGTACATAATAAGTTTGACTTATTTCCTGATAAATTATGCTCTTAGTGAGACCCAATATTTGCACACACACATATATATATATATATATATATATATATATATATATATATATATATATACACACACATACCAATCATCGTGAAAAGGCCCTCATTGTAGATATGTCAATCTGTTGCACATATGTGAGATATATATTTGTGTTCTTGTACTTTCCCCCTGTCAGAGCTCAGTAGCTCTTGTTCTTCCCCCCTATTAGAGCTCAGTAGCTCTTGTTCTTCCCCCCTATTAGAGCTCAGTAGCTCTTGTTCTTCCCCCCTATTAGAGCTCAGTAGCACCTCTTGTACTTTCTCCCTATCAGAGCTTAGGCTCAGTAGCTCTTGTACTTTCTCCCTATCAGAGCTCAGTAGCTCTTGTTCTTCCCCCCTATTAGAGCTCAGTAGCACCTCTTGTACTTTCTCCCTATCAGAGCTTAGGCTCAGTAGCTCTTGTTCTTGTACTTTCTCCCTATCAGAGCTCAGTAGCTCTTGTACTTTCTCCCTGTCAGAGCTCAGTAGCTCTTGTTCTTCCCCCCTATTAGAGCTCAGTAGCACCTCTTGTACTTTCTCCCTATCGGAGCTCAGTAGCTCTTGTACTTTCTCCCTGTCCGAGCTTAGACTCAGTAGCTCTTGTTCTTTCCCCTATTAGAGGTCAGTAACAGCTCTTGTACTCTCCCTGTTAGAGCTTAGGCTCAGTAGCTCTTGTACTAGCTCAGTAACTGGTCTTTTTCTTGTACAATCACCCCGCTCTCCTATTAACCCACCAGTCATCCCCACCTCATCCCCCAGTACCTTTCTTCTTCCTGTCCCCGGCTCTCACGCTCTTATTTCGGCGGCTCTTCATTGTCTCTCCTTATTCTTTCCTCATATCCAGTTCTCAGTAGCCGCCACACTTAGGCTTCCTTTGGGTTTCCAAGCAACCGCTGAAGGAAACTTCCGTTTCCGGGAGTAGCCATCCAATCAGAAGCGGGCATTACACAGGGCGCAGGCGCCGCTGGGAAACAAGCAACCACTGACAGTTGGCGTGGTGACGTCACCACGCTCTAAGAAGAGTGACGTCACCATCATAATAAATAAACAGGACTCCAAGGATCTATGTATGTAATGACTGCAGATGTGAACTTTTGTGTGTATATATATATATATATATATATATATATATATATATATATATATATATATATATATATATATATATATATGAAAAAATATATCTCAATCTCTATATATTTAAATATATTATATATATATATATATATATATATATATATATATATATATAAATAGTAAATAGTATATTTCTGTTCACATTTTAACGTTTAAAATAAGTTTAAAAAAAACGTATTATCATTATTATTATACGTTTTGAGAACCTGGGCGTGGACACTAAAGTGAGCACCCAAAGGCTTCACTCTTTAATTAAGATACCATTATATACATGGCCTCTTTTAAGAAAATGCTTGCTGTATAAAACAGCTTTAAGCAAAGCCCAGGATGGATTATGGACAAGCCAGAAACCCCCCACATACAGTATATATATACAGGTATACCCCGCTTAACGCTACCCATTTTAGCGCTGATTCGTAAGAGCTCTCTTTTTCCTTTGATTCCCGGCTATATTGCTGCTTTTTGACCACTGGTCCTCTTTTAACATTGTACCCGCTATAATACTGTCATTTCATTGCAGAACCACTTTAACCCTCTACCACCTGCCATTTAAAGTGGTCTGTAGTTTATGTTTCTTAAAAAAAATCTACAGATCTAAGTACAATCTTAAGATGTATAGTTTTCACTTGCTAATTTCATAAGTCCTGTGGCATACTCCCTGTAAAGATTCATTTTCTGTGAAGAAACAATATAAAAATACTGACTTCCCACTCTTCACAGTCATATACAAGTCTCTCTTTTTTACAGAAGTAACATATATTTGAAAAAAGTATATATATATAATTTTTCCTACAATTAAATACACTTTTAAGATTTATAATTTTCACTTGCTAATTTGTTGTTGTTCAGTCCTTCAGTCATTTTCGACTCTCAGTGACCATATGGACCACATGGTCCATATGGTTTTCTTGGCAATGATACTGGAGTGGGTTGACAGTTCCTTCTCCAGTAGATAGTGAATTATCTGACCTCTCTGCTATGACCTGCCCATCTTGGGTATCCCTAAATGGGATAGCTCACAGCCTCATTGAGATAAACAGCCCCTACACCATAACAATGTAGCTATGAAAATACATATGTGGCGCACATTTTGTAAATTACCTGTAAATTAAGAGGAACATTTTTGGTGATATTACCAAAACTCTTAATCTAATCAATGCAATCCAAGTACGGTAAGAAAAATTAGCTTGCAGGAATATTTGAAAATGTATATACCTTAGTATAGCCTCCTAGTGACAACAGCTGGAACCTTGAACCTTCCATGTCCATTTAAAGCTCAAATAAACACTGTGCCCCCACCATTATTGTTAAAATCTGATAGCCCTCTAATTTGTTTCAGAAAAAAAGCCCTTATCAAATCTGTTTATACCTTGGTAGCCAAGAATCCCAGTTTCTATGACCTAATAGCAAGAATGGATTCAAAACCCGTACACTCCCAAACATTTATAAAAAAAAGATGGTCCTTCAGGGGATTTATTTTGGCTGACTGGGAGACCCACATTCTGAGGCAATGTATTTCAACAAAGGCTCCACAAGCACTGCCAAAAAATTACAATACCCAAATGAAACCCTTGCTTTTGAAAATAGTACCAAATGCAGATATTTTTGATTAAAAAAGTAACATTAAATGGTGCTACTTTATTGTGCAGTCTACCAGTAATCTGTGGTCTACCGGCAGACATTTTCAATATACTGTACTGTATATCATGGGTTTACACTCTAGCATGCGGTTTACTAGAGGAGCACCTGCCTGTCCGGGTCTACCTGGTTTTGGCAGGAGGAGATCCTTAAATTATATTATCCCTGGTCCAGTAATTCACTTCCATCCAGTTGATATTGACAAAGATTTGAGGATATTTTATTCACTTCTATTCAGTTGATATTGGCAAAGTTTCTGGGATCCATCTTATCGATATACAGTGCCTTGCAAAAGTGTTCACCCCCCTTGGCATTTTTCGTGTTTTGTTGCCTCAGAACCTGGAATTAACATGGATTGTTTGAGGATTTGCATCATTTAATTTACAGAACATGCCACAACTTTGAAGATTTTTTTTTTATTGTGAAGCAAACAACAAATAGGACAACATAACAGAAAAAGTCAATGTGCATAACTATTCACCCTCCTAAAGTCAATACTTTGTAGAGCCACCTTTTGCTGCAATTACAGCTCCAAGTCTCTTTGGATGAGTCTCTATGAGCTTGCCACATCTTACCACTGGGATTTTTGCCCATTCCTCCTTGCAAAACTGCTCCAGCACCTTGAAGTTGGAGGGTTTGCGCTTGTGAACAGCAATCTTTAAGTCTAAAAACAGATTTTCTATTGGATTGAGGTCTGGGCTGTGACTCGGCCATTCCAACACATTTACATGTTTCCCCTTAAACCCCCCAAGTGTTGCTTTAGCAGTGTGTTTGGGGTCATTGTCCTGCTGGAAGGTGAACCTCCGTCCTGGCCTCAAATCACACACAGAGTGGTACAGGTTTTGCTCAAGAATATCTCTGTATTTAGCACCATCCATCTCTCCCTCAACTCTGACCAGTTTCCCAGTCCCGGCTGCTGAAAAACATCCCCACAGTGAAACATGGTGGTGGCAGCATCCTGCTGTGAACTAGGAACTAGTGCTCTTTGGGTGATATGATGTGTTGGGTTTGCGCCAGACATAGCGTTTTCTTTGATGGCCAAAAAGTTCAATTTTAGTCTCAGACCAGAGCACCTTCCTCCATACATTTTGGGAGTCTCCCACATGCCTTTTTGCAAACTCAAAACATGCCATTTTTAGTTTTTTTGCTGAAAGTAACGATTTTCTTCTGGCCACTCTGCCATAAAGCCCAACTCTATAGAGCGTAAGGCTTATTGTCGTCCTTTCCCCTCACTTACCTCCATCTGCAGCTTTTGCTCCGTCCTCCACTCCTTCCGGCGTGTTGACCCGGCCAATGCTAATGACGTGGCGCGCATGTGACGTCACGTCATTAGCATATACCGGGTGCCGACGTCCACTCATCATCTCCCCCCTCTCCCTCCCCCTCCCCTCATCCTCTCCCTCCCCTCATCCTACTTCCTCCCTCCCCTCATCCTCCCTCCTCCCTTTTCCCCTCTCCAATTACCCCCCTCCCCTCACTTACCTGTATTGCGCTGGTCCTGCTGCTGTCCAGCGTGTCTTCTGTGTCACGTCATTAGCATATACCGGGTCCCGACACAGAAGACGCGCTGGACAGCTGCAGGAGCAGCGCAATACAGGTATGTGAGGGGAGGAGGGGTAATTGGAGAGGGGGAAAGGGAGGAGGGAGGATGAGGGGAGGGAGAAAGGAGGATGAGGGGAGGGAGAGGATGAGGGGAGGGAGAGGGGGAGGGGGAGGGGAGGGAGAGTATGAGGAGAGGTGGAGAAGAGGGAGAGGAGAGGATGAGGGGAGGGAGAAGGGAGGGAGAGGATGAGTGGACGTTGGCACCCGGTATATGCTAATGACGTTACGTCACATGCGCGCCATGTCATTAGCATTGGCCGGGTCAAGACGCCGGAAGGAGCGGAGGCCGGAGCAGAAGCAGCAGATGGAGGTAAGTGAGGGGAAAGGGAGAGTGGGAGGTATTTAGAGGGGTAAAGTGAGGAGGGGTTTAGAATGAGGAGGGGGGTTTAGAATGAGGAGGGGGGTTGAGGATGAGGAGGGGGAGGGAAATAGACACAGGGGTTAGAGAGACACGGGGGTAGAGAGACACGGGGGGGTAGAGAGACACGGGGGGGCAGAGAGACATGGGGGTTAGAGAGACACAGTGGAGTTAGAGAGACACGGGGGGGGGGGGGGGGGGGGGGGGGGGGGCGAATGACTCGAGTATATGTAGAGGGGGCCTTTTAGCCTTAAAAAAAAGGGCTGAAAAACTCGGCTTATACTCGAGTATATATGGTACTTTTGCAAGGCACTGTACATAACTTCCATCTAGATGGCCCATTTCATGCTGGATAAAGGGAGTAGCCCATCCCTGTTCCCGCAAGGTAATCAGCTCCCCTAGATAGTTTAGTTCGATATCTCCACATCATAGTATTGTGTACTACAGCCAAGAATCCCTGTCCAGTACTTGTATCTCAGGATTTATAAAGACTCGTAATGGAAAATTGGTCATCTCACAAGCTGCTCACACCTCAGGTAGCTCCAATGCCATGATATGTAAGGGCACTCCAAGCTGAAGGGCACTAAGCCCCTTCAACCCCGACTGAAGAACTTGCACCATCAGGTCAAGCAAAGCAAATCTGTCTGGTCAGGCAGATCTGGGTTAGTGGAGATAAAGCTTAAGGGAGAAAGGCCAGGGAGGGGGCATTATATGGAAGTCTTCTCTTTTTAATGATGGTGATTAAAAGACTAAATGATGGGAGTGTAAGGGTTAAACAGAAAAATTCTCCACTGAATTAAAGGCCTTCCTCTGTTCTCTAGATCCTGATGTCACTCCCTAGAAGTTATCCTGCAGGCTCAGTGCTCTCGTGCTTTGATTCCTTGGACCCTTTCCATCTTTCCATGTCTTTGTGCTAAGCCATGAGATCGAACTTGCTCATGGATCCTGACCGCTTCATTATAGAGTAAAGGTTGAAAGCAACTTTTCTGGAGCATATAATCAGGAAATAGTAATTATTTCTACAGTTGAAAAACATGTCAACTACTAAATCTTTAGAACGCATTTCCAGACTTTTTACATGGCTGTCTGACCACTGAGATTCTTTATGAGCCTTCCTCAAGTAACTATTTAAGACTTGTGTAACACATACTGTATTAAAACATATATATTTTTTTAAATTTAATCCTTAAATTTAAAATTAGAAGTAAATATAAGTGTATAAATGGAGCAAAAATACCCATTCTTTTACCATTTTTTTCTCTCACCCTTTTGTCCCATTTTCACCATCTGAGCAATACATCTCTCCTAGGCTGAGGAGAAAAAGACTTGGCCGGGACGGGGAAAATTGTCATGTGCTTGATTGTTATCTCAATGGCAGGGTCATTAACTCCTTTTGTATTAGACTGTCAAATATCCTATTGTCATACCCATATTTTACTGTACCCCAGGGTTACAGAATTTGTTGGCGCTATATAAATGCAAGATATTATTAATGACAATAATAATAATAAAAATAATAAATGATTGTTAACCAGTCTGACTACAGTATGCTCTGTGCATTTCATGTTAGTTTCAAATAAGTTTAAACAAGTGTTAGTAAATATTCATACATACCTCGCAACTGTTCAGAAAGTGAAGCTAACCCCTATTTTCCAGCCCTAGCCATGTCCCACTTTCTCCGGTTCCTCCTGTTATTTCCTCTCAATGTCTAGAAGATAGAAACCTAGAGGATCAGTTTTACAGAATATATGTCTCTATGAGGCATTGGGCGCATATTAAGTGTGTGTATCTTTAAAACTTAGTTTATATATTATACATAATAGTATAACACTAAAATGTGGATATGTTTTCTACATCAGAAGTGTCCCTCTTTGGTCATCTAAATATATATAGATCTCAGAGGAGCCTTTTATTCTAAAGTGGGAGTGATAAAAGACAAAAAAAATGTAGGAACTTAGCAGCAGATTAGATAAAGAAGAGGTGGCAGGAATACACAAACGATCTATACAGGAAGGATCTTAACAGCTTCAAGCCAGACATCTTAGAGAGTGAAGTTAGATGGGCCCTAGGAAGCATTGCTGACAACAAGGTTGCAGAAGTTGATGGATTCACAGCTGAACTGTTCAAAATCCTACAAGATGATGCCTTATGCCAACAAATTGGGAAAACAGTGCCCAATAGTCTGAAAATGCTCAGTCTACATCCCAATGGCAAAAACAAAAAAGGCAGTGCCAAAAAGTGCTCCAGTTATCAACAGTTGCACTCATTTCACATGCCAGCCAGGTAATGCTTACGATCCTACAAGCTCATCTCTAATGTATATGGACCGGGAACTAACAGATGTGCCAAGTTCCGCAAAGGAAGACACAAGAGATCAAATTGCCAATGTCTGCTGTATAATAGAGAAAGCAAGAGACAAGGTTGTATATTGTGACATTATTTATTCAACTTATACACAAGGTACATCATGGGTAAGGCCGGGCTGGATGAATCCAAAGCTGAAATTAATATTGCTGGAAGAAATATCAACAACCTCAGATACGCGGATGATACTACTCTGATGGCTGAAAGTGAGGAGGAACTAAAGGACCTATTGACGAGGGTGAAAGAAGAGAGTGCAAATGCTGGCCTGCTGCTCAACAACAGAAAGACGAAGATCATGGCAAATGGCAATCTCAGTTCCTGTAAAATAGATGGGGAAGAATGGAGGCAGTGACAGATTTTATTTTTCTTTTCTCCAAGACTGCAGCCATGAAATTAAATTATGTTTGCTTCTGGGGAGGAAAGCTATGGCAAGCTTGGACAAGCTAGTAAAAAGTAAAGACCTTACACTATTAACAAAGGTCTGCATGGGTAGAACTTTCCAGTAGTAACATACATATGTGAGAGCTGGACCATAAAGACAGCAAAGCACTGTAGATGTGATGGCTTTGAATTGTGGTGTTGAAGAAAACTAAGATTCCCCAGAGAAGATTCTGATACTCTGAAAGTTTGAAGGAACACAAAGAAGGAGATAGATAGATAATGTAAGTAAAGCAATGAGCATGAGCCTGAGGGGGGAGTTTATTTCCTTCCTTTCTCCTCTGTAGGTTTATTATTGATTCATTATAGAGAGACACCATCCTTCTGGTGAGATGACCTTTGTCTAATGACTAGTGGCAAAATGATAATAATGCTAATATCTATTTGACTGACTTTGTGTAATAAATGCTCTATTGTTA
>CM050164.1:463835992-464064074 GCA_027410445.1 Discoglossus pictus
GACCCCATAGAGAAAGACAGGGTTAGAGATAAAGAAGGGGGGGTTAGTGAGAGAGGTGTACAGAGAGTTAAAGAGAGGAATAGGGAGAGAGAGAGAGAGAGAGAGAGGGATAGAGAAAGAGGAAGGGTTAGAGAGAGGGAGGGATAGAGAGAGAGGAAGGGATAGAGAGAGTGGGGGATAGAGAGAGAGGGAGGGATAGAGAGAGAAAGAGGGATAGAGAGAGGAAGGGATAGAGAGAGAGGAAGCGATAGAGATAGAGGTAGGGATATAGAGAGAGGGAGACAGAAAGTTAGAGAGATAGATACTATGCCTCCTCTTCTATCCCTCTCTCTCCCTCTCTATCCATCTCTCCTTCTACCCCTCTCCTCCCTCTCCCCCCCTTCCATCTCCATACCTCTCTATCTATGCCTCTGAGCCTAGGTCAGGTATTTTACGACTGAGCCATTACTGATACAAGCAGATACTATGATAGCAGCAAATTTACAGAGAATAAAACTGCATAAATAAATAATTTGTTAAATGAACAAATAGATTAATTAAACAGAGACTAATCAGCACGTGGGAGGAACAACTTGCACCTACAGAAGGAGAGCGTGATAATTCACCGACAGACCAGAACAAGAAAGTTGCACCCCAAGTTGGTTCTGCATGACTCAGTACTGTTTTGCTTCTCCCTCCATTTTAAACATTGTTATCTTTAAAAAGTACATTTGAATAAATGTATTTATTTGTAAAAAATATTAAAAAAAGTGTATTCAGTTTATACACTGCCCTTACATCACATATAATAGTTGTCAAACTGCAATTCGTCGTCACTCTTGCAAGCCTCCTGGAGCAAGGCGAGCCGTTGAGGCAAAAAAGCCTTCTGAGCTCGGAGCACTTAGTCGATGAGCGCCAAAGGAGCTCATCGCCCTTTGAGCCTCGTGAACTGAGGCGAGCAGTTGAGGCATTGAAACATGCGGGAGCTCGGAGCACTTAAGTGAGCAAGCGTTAGCAAAGGTTGTATTTTTTTGTATTTTACTGTAATTTTATTATTTTCATTGTCATTCTTTTTTATTTTTTTCACATACAGCTTTGTCATACCATTTTAATTTGACACTTGCTGCCAGTTATCAATTCTAATTATTGCAAAAACTATAGAGATTTGACCACAATGATCATTTAAAAGCGGATTTTTATTTTTAACATTTTTAAAAAGATATTGCCCATTACAAATTCTAGTTGTTTATAATAGAACATTGAACTACAATGTAGCATTAACAAATGCTAATAATCATTCATGTTGATGCCTGTTCACTGACTGAAATCTACCTATATTATACATGATAGCTGCAAACTTGCTCTGATTAATCACATATAATTTTCAAACTACGAGACGTTGTCACGCTTTGCATGGTGCGTACGACTTAGACGATAAGCAAAGCGAGGCGAACCGCCAACTCGGAGTACTTAAGCGATGAGAGAGAGAGAGGGATAGAGAGAGAGGAAGCAATAGAGATAGAGGAAGGGATAGAGAGAGAGAGAGACAGAAAGTTAGAGAGATAGATACTATGCCTCTTCTTCTATCCATCTCTCCTTCTACCGCTCCCCCCCCCCAATCTTCATACCTCTCTATCTATCACTCTGAGCCTAGGTCAGGTATTTTATGACTGAGCCATTAATACAAGCAGATATTATGATAGCAGCAAATATACTGAGAGAGTGAAACTGCATAAATAAATAATAATTTGTTAAATGAGCCAATAGATTAATTAAACAAACAGAGACTAAAGAACACGTGGGAGGAACATCTTGCACCTACAGAAGGACAGGGTGATAATTCACCAACAGACCACACAGCACGGGGGAACAGCCAGGACGTCTGGGAATGAGGTGGAACTCGAATTTAACTCGATTTTGCTGAGTTTCGGCCCCGAACCGCCTAGCACATAGACAAACAACGCTATTTTACAATCCTAACTTGCCCATAACAACATTCCACATCTAAAGTAGCGCTTTACACAACCAAACCAAACAAACAAACCGGTTTGCTCTCGTGCACGCAGCCTATTTCTAATGCACAGTTGGGACATTCATGACACTTTCTCCTCAGGGCAGCAACAGTCCCACTGGACATTATATGCTGCAGGACAATAAAAAGACATTGTTACCTCTTCAGGCTATTGTTTGTTACATCTATTAATTAGAAAAAGGTCAACTATATTAATTTATTATTCAATTAATTTATTAATTAGTATTTAAAAAATATAGAGACGAGCCAAAGGACACACGAGGAGAGGCTCGCAATGAGCACCGAAGGTCCTCAGAGTATAAAAACCTTCACATTGTGTGCCAAACAGCATTGCCATGGCTTAACATTTTCTTAACCATAATTTTTAGACGGGCAAGTGACTAGTTTGTTATAATTCCATTCCATAGACCTCATAGATATACATAGGATCAGTGGTGTAGCTAGGGGAGAAAGAGAGAGAAAGAAAAGTGGAAGAGAGAGAAGGAGAGAGAGAAATGGGTAGAGAGAGAAGGAGAGAGAGAAAAAGATGGGGAGAGAGAAGGGTGGAGTGAGGGACAGGGAAGGGGAGAGATGAGTGAGGGAGAAGTGTGCAGTGTGTGTGTGAGAAGAGAGTGATAGAAAAAAAAGGGGAGAAAGGGGGAGAGAGAGTTAATGAGGGATAGAGAAAGAGAGGAGAGAGAGAGAAAGAAGGGTGGAGTGTGTGTGAAAGAGAAGAGAGTGAGAGAGAGAAAAGAGGGAGAAAAAAAGGAGAGAGAGAGAGAAGGGGCAGAGAGAGAAGTGAGGGAAAGAAGGGGCAAAAGGGAGAGAGAGAAAGAAGCATGAGAGAGAGAAGGGAAAGAGAGCAAGAGAGAGTAGTAAGAAATAGAGAAATGAGAGAGAGAGAGAAAAAGGGGGAGAAAGAGAAGGGAGAGGAAGGGGAGAAAGAGAGGTTGGGAGTGAGAGAAAGGGAGCCAGAAAAGGGAGAGAGAAATAAGGGGAGAGTAAAAGAAGAGAGAAGAGAGAGGAGGGTAGAGAGAGAAGATGAAAAGAAAGTGAGAGAAGAGGAGAGAGAAGAGAGGGGGGATATGAAGAGGGAGGTAGGAAAGGAGATAGGAGGAGAGAATATATATAAAAACACAAAGTTAGAGGTGCTCAATCAGAGAACATACAAACCATAATAGGTTAGTTCTATGTACATGATAACCCACTCTGAGATCAACCTCTTTTAGCTCCTTTGTGCCCTTCACAGGGAGAAATATCCTGTAGTATATCAGTCTGGTCCCACTCACTAGATTGACCCAGCCCTGAAATACCAGGCAATTCTTCCCTGAACAGGAGAAACAGCAAACCCCAGACTTACTTTCCAGTCTTCATTGGGTCTCATAAGTGAGGTGTAGCTGAACTCTCTAAGACACAGTGAGCATGGGGACCATGTCTGGAGTCCCCCATTACCCTTAGGGAGACTAATCCCTAGGGTCATTTGTATAAACAAATAACAAAGTTAGAGGTGCTCAATCAGAGAATGAACTAACCTTAATAGGTTAGTTTTATGGACATGATAAGTCACTCTGAGAGCAAACTCTTTTAGCTCACTTGTGCCCTTCACATGGAGAAATATTCTGTAGTATATCAGTCTGGTCCCACTCACTAGATTGACCCAGACCTAAAATGCCAGGCAGTTCTACACTGAACAGGAGAAACAGCAAACCCCAGAAGTACGTTTCGGCCTTCATTGGGCCTCGTCAGTGAGGTGTAGCTGTACTCCCTAAGGCACAGTGAGCAAGGGATCCACACGTGGAGTCCCCCATCACCCTTAGAGAGACTAATCCCTAGGGTCATTTGTGTAACGAACCAGGCAATTTTACCCTGAACATGAGAAACCGCAGACATACGTTTCAGCCTTCATTAGGCTTCATCAGTGAGACACAGCGAGCAAGGGGTCCACGTCTGGAATCCACCATTGCCCTTAGGGAGACTAATCCCTAAGGGTCATTAGCGTAATAGTCTGGGTTTTGCTGTTGTACGTCTGGGTTTTGCTGTTTCTCCTCTTCAGGGTGTAAAGACACACACACACAAACACTTATTTCCTACTCAAATTTCTCAGAAATACAGTTGATCCACTGCACTCTGGGAAAACTGGGCGGGGACATGCAAATGAGACTACCATGCACAATCACTCTTATTAATCCAATAACCCTTTTAGTTAGTGTCCTGGTTTGGGCATAATTCTTTAATTAAGCTGTGCATTAAGCTGTGCTTAAAGCTGTGAAATACAGCGTGCATAAACTTAAAATAATCCATATATAAAATGGTTATTGGATTAATTAGAGTGAGCGTGCACGGTGGTCTCATTTACATGTTTATTAACTTATTTTTTTTATTCAAATGGGATCACTAATGTACTATTCATTGTTTGTACTATTTAAAAATGTATAATGTTCGCACAAGAGGGGACTTGGGAGGGCCCAGCACAGAAAAACATTTTAGGACTCCAACTATATATATTTACTGTACTACTTCTATCGCTCTTTTTCCCACCATATATGAAATGCTTGTTGTGGTGAACTACCTCCTCAAAATAGCCACTACACAAGCTAAGGAATTGGCCCCATGCTAATGAGAGGCAGTAACCCTGAAGCAGCTATATGTGGCTGGGATTCCAACCCTAGCTTTGCTCAAAGCTGTTTGATGCAATGGGCATATGCTTAATGGAAGCCATGTTTGATAAGGTTATGGACTGCAAGAGTGAAGCCTTTGTGGGCACATTTGCATGTCCCTGCCAGGTTCCCCAGAGTGCAGAATAGTAACTATATTTTTTAGACATTCAAATGTGAACACAAATATACTATTTATTTACTATATATATATATATATATATATATATATATATATATATGTAATGTTTCCACCTGGGGGCAAACACAGGGACAGTCCTGGGCGGCAACAGCTCTAGCTAGGCTACTGCATATATGTAACTAGTTTTCCATTTTAATTATTACATTTAATATCAATCATAAAACCTAAAAAAATACTTTGCTTAAAAAATTGGATATATAATTTAAGTTCCTTGACTGTTCCTTGACTGTTCCTTGACTATTAATAAAATAAGTAATTACAAACAGAAAAGCAATCACTGTGACAGTTTTGAATACAAATCCAATTAGTTGAGTCAAATACAGCCATTTTATTATTCTATGGAGGATTCTAACATCTCTGTTTCTGTTAATTTGTGTATGCAGGGGTCTTGAATGTAAAATAATACTCTTATATGCAATTATCCCTTACTGTCGGCAGCTATTCACTTGGTTGAGCTGCTTTTAAAATAGGGAGGGGCCATGGAAGTAGGAATCTGAAATAATCTGGGGGGAATAGATTGTTAAAAAGAAGATCCAAGCAGTATTCTAATGAACAAGAGCATAAATAAATAAATAAATAAGAGCATAAATATATATATAAATATATATATATATATATATATATATATATTATTATTTTTTTACACTTCCTTAGTATTGCTTCTGAATTGATAAAGATCATCACTATTATTATGTTATTATTGTTTGTCCAATAAATAATGTATCACTATATACTGCCATATTCTGATTATCTATCTATCTATCTATCTATCTCTCTATCTAGAGGCAAGGGTAGGTACCTTATCCTTGGTGTGTAGTAGGAGGAGAGAGATCACAACATACATCAGCGTGCAGCGTTTTCTTTGTCTCCTGGCCCAGCAGTTTGCAGTCGTTCCCCTCTTACCTCCTGTCCCTTTGGCTTCCTGGGATTACTGATAGCCTGCTCTCATGAGATCACGCAAGATTATCTTGTATGGTTTTGTGAGACCAGGGTGTCAATAATACACCCATGGCATCTAAATATTAATCTAGACACCTTACCAATATGCCATGGAGGTCCTTACAAGTACTCTATGGCATGTAATATAAACTTATATGCCTTTGATGTCCTGGAACTACCTATATTGCACCTATCATAATGATGGGGGGAGGGGTAGTATAGTCAATAGGGAGGTAGTACTAAGTAATTCAAGTTCAGTGGCAGGCAATTCAGAACTACAGACTCATAACATAAGGTGTATGCTTGCTAATGCCAGAAGCTTGCCAGGAAAAATGGGAGAGTTAGAATGATTAGCAATTAATGAAAAATGGGATTTAATAGGCATTACCGAAACGTGGTGGGATGAATCTCATGACTGGACTGTTAATCTGGATGGTTATAACCTATTTAGAAAAGATAGAGGCAATGGTAAACGAGGAGGAGGGATTTGTCTGTATGTTAAGCCTGAATTTAAGGCTATAGTCAGAGAAGATATTTATGGTGGACCTAGTGATAAAGTTGAATGTTTGTGGGTAGAGTTAAATAGCAGAGCAGCAAATTCCAAAAGAATATTAGTAGGAGTATGCTATAAACCCCCAAATATAGCTGAAAGTGAGGAAATACAATTATTGTTACAGATTGGAAATGCAGCTAAGCACGGGCAAGTTCTAATAATGGGAGATTTTAATTACCCTGAAATAAACTGGATAAATGAGACCAGCAGTTCAGCTAAGGGGAGCAGGTTCTTGATTACACTCAGGGATCATTATCTGGCCCAGGTTATACAAGAGCCTACTAGAAATAAAGCTATCTTAGATTTACTCATTACAAATAATATTGATATTGTATCAAATGTTGAAATAGGGCAACCTTTGGGAAACAGTGATCACAACACAGTCTCATTTGAGATTGAATTAAAAAAAAAAACATTTTAAGGGGCCAACAAAAACTCTTAATTTTAAAAGGGCAGATTTTAACGGTCTAAGGGCAGCAATACAAAGTATAGACTGGGACAGAGAACTGATAGGTAAAAACACTGAACATAAATGGACAACATTTAAATCCTTACTAAATATACATACACATCGGCATATACTGTGTGGGAATAAAAGTAAAAGGAGTAAATCACAACCCATGTGGCTTAACAATGAGTTAAAGATCAAGATACGGAGTAAAAAACAGGCATTTAAATTATACAAACAAGAGGGGACAGAGAATGCTTTACGGGAATACAAGGAAATCAACAAGGCTTGCAAAAGCGTGATTAGACTGGCTAAAATAGAAAATGAAAAATTAATTGCAAAAGAGAGTAAGACTAACCCTAAAATATTTTTTAAGTATATTAATGGGAAGAAGGCGAATAAAGGAAGCTATAAGAACATTAGAATGTGAAACAGGCTGTCTGAAAATTAGTGACCAGGAAAAGGCAGATGAGCTAAATAGGTTCTTTTCTTCGGTATACACAAGGGAGGTACCAGTGGTTGGGAAAATGCAACATAATGGGGCTACACTACCTTTGCCAAATAATTGGTTAACACAGGAAGTAATCCAAAAGAGGTTGGAAAAAATAAATGTTAATAAAGCCCCGGGTCCTGATGGAATACATCCGAGGGTACTAAGGGAACTGGGTTCTGTAATAGTCAAACCATTATATTTAATTTTTCAAGATTCACTTAACACAGGGTCTCTACCAGATGACTGGAGAAGAGCTGATGTGATACCTATATTTAAAAAGGGAGCAAGAGCAAATCCGGGGAATTATAGACCAGTGAGCCTCACCTCTGTAGTGGGGAAGCTTTTAGAAGGGTTAATAAGGGATAATATACAAAAATATGTCTATTTGAACAGGATTATAAGTAGGAGTCAACATGGGTTTATGAGGGATAGGTCATGTCAAACAAATCTAATTAGTTTCTATGAGGAGGTTAGTAGGAACCTGGATCAAGGCAACTCAGTGGATGTATTCTTTTTGGATTTTGCAAAGGCTTTTTATACAGTGCCACATGGGAGACTATTGGGCAAACTAAGGGATACAGGAATTGCAGTAAATACCTGCTCATGGATTGAGAGCTGGCTAAAAGACAGGAAGCAAAGGGTTGTTGTAAATGGAACATACTCCGATTGGATTAATGTGGTAGGTGGGGTTCCTCAGGGTTCAGTATTAGGTCCTCTCCTTTTTAACATATTTATTAATGACTTAGAGGTAGGATTGGAGTGTGGGGTCTCCATTTTCGCTGATGACACAAAGTTGTGCAAGGTAATTAAATCAGATAATGATGTGCTTTCCCTCTAAGGGGATTTACATAAAATTGAGGAATGGGCATCTAAATGGCAGATGAGATTTTATACGTATAAATGTAAGGTTATGCATCTGGGAAGGAAAAATAGCCATGCAATTTATAATCTTAATGGAGCAAATCTAGGTGTATCAGATATTGAAAGGGATTTGGGAGTGCTTGTGGACAACCACCTAGGTAACAGTGCTCAAATCCAAGCAGCAGCTGCAAAGGCAAATAAAATATTAGCATGTCTTAAGAAGGGTATAGAAGCCAGGGAAGCAAATATAATTCTGCCACTCTAAAAATCTCTAGTACGCCCTCATTTGGAATATGGAGTACAATTTTGGGCACCACTTCATAAAAAGGACATTTTAGAGCTCGAAAAGGTACAGAGAAGTGCAACAAAAATAATAAGGGGAATGGAGGGGCTAAATTATGAAGAAAGACTAACCAAATGAAACTTATTTTCTCTAGAAAAAAGGCGTCGAAGAGGAGATATGATTACCTTATATAAATACATCCAGGGTGAGTATAAAGATTTGTCGGGGGAGCTTTTTGTGCCAAGAGGTTTTCAACTGACAATAGGACATCCCTTGAGGTTAGAAGTAAAAAGATTCCACCTCAAAGAAAGAAAAGGGTTCTTCACAGTAAGGGTGGTTAATCTGTGGAATTCTCTAGCAGAGGAGGTGGTGACAGCGGATTCGATAGATAACTTTAAAAGGGGACTAGATTTATTTCTAATTAAAAAGGGTATTCAGGTTATCATGGATAATTAGACAGTAATGATCCAAATTTTTTACATTTCCCCTTGAGACAATTGGCTAAGTCTGACTTTTTTTTTTTTTTTTCTATTTGCCTTCCTCTGGACTAATTAATAATAATAATAAAAAAAAAAAAACATTAAATAATTGATTAATAATTAATTAACAACTAATGAATTAATAGTTAATCCGCATATTGCAGATCAGAGGAGATCTTAAAAGGTTGAACTTGATGGACTGAAAGTCTTTTTTCAACCTTAAATACTATGGGCCTCATTCAATTGGGATTTGGCCAATTGAATAGGGGTCTAAATAAGCACATAACATATTTTTTTAAATAAGTTTTTAGTTAGTAAACATCTATTCAAAAGCAAAGTTTTTACTAACTAAAAACTTCTTTAAAAAAAATGCTATGTGCTTATTTAGAGCCGTATTCAATTGGCCAAATCTCAATTGAATGAGGCCCTATGTAACTATATATACCTCTAATAACTAACTGTTGTCACGTAGGTGCTGTAAGTACCTTTATGGCATGTAATAAAGGACCCCCATGATACTTACAAGTTCATTTTTAGTAAAATGGGGTTTACAGTGCCCAAAAGTATTCACCCCCTTGACTTTTTACCTATTTTTTTACATTACAGCATTAAGTTCAATGTTTTGTTAATCTGAATTTTATGTGATGGATCAGAACACAATAGTCTAAGTTGGTGAAGTGAAATGAGAAAAATATACACATAAAACTATTTTTTAGAAATAGAAAACAGAAAATTGCCATGTGCGTATATATTCACCCCCTTTGGTATGAAGCCCATAAAAAGCTCTGGTGCAACCAATTACCTTCAGAAGTCACATAATTAGTGAAATAATGTCCACCTGTGTGCAATCTAAGTGTCACATGATCTGTCATTACAAATACACACCGTTTTTGAAAGGCCCCAGAGGCTGCAGCACCTAAGCAAGAGGCACCACTAACCAAACACTGCCATGAAGATCAAGGAACTCTCCAAACAAGTAAGGGACAATGTTTTTGAGATGTACAAGTCAGGGTTAGGTTATAAAAAAATATCCAAATCTTTGATGATCCCCAGGAGCACCGTCAAATCTATCATAACCAAATGGAAAGAACATGGCACAACAGTAAACCTGCCAAGCGACTGCCTCCCACCAAAACTCACGAACCGGGCAAGGAGGGCATTAATCAGAGAGGCAGCACAGAGACCTAAGGTAACCCTGGAGGAGCTGCAGAGTTCCACAACAGAGACTGCAGTATCTGTACATAGGACGACAAGAAGCCGTACGCTCCATAGAGTTGGGCTTTATGGCAGAGTGGCCAGAAGAAAGCCATTACTTTCAGCAAACAACAAAATGGCACGTTTCGAGTTTGCGAAAAGGCATGTGGGAGACTCCCAAAATGTATGGAGGAAGGTGCTCTGGTCTGATGAGACTAAAATTGAGCTTTTCAGCCATCAAAGAAAACGCTATGTCTGGCGCAAACTCAAGACATCACATCACCCAAAGAACACCACAGTGAAACATGGTGGTGGCAGCATCATGCTGTGGCAATGTTTTTCAGAAGCCGGGACTGGGAAACTGGTCAGAGTTGAGGGAAAGATGGATGGTGCTAAGTACAGGGATATTCTTGAGCCAAAACCTGTACTACTCTGTGCGTGATTTGAGGCTAGGACGGAGGTTCACCTTCCAGCAGGACAATGACCCCAAACACACTGCTAAAGCAACACTTGGGTGGTTTAAGGATAAACATGTAAATGTATTGGAATGGACTAGTCACAACCCAGACCTCAATCCAATAGAAAATCTGTGGTCAGACTTAAAGATTGCTGTTCACAAGCCCAAACCATCCAATTTGAAGGAGCTGGAGTAGTTTTGCAAGGAGGAATGGGTAAAAATCCCAGTTGCAAGATGTGGCAAGCTCATAAAGCGACTTGGAGCTGTAATTGCAGCAAAAGGTGGCTCTACAAATTATTGACTTTAGGGGGTGAATAGTTATGCACATTGACTTTTTCTGTTATTTTATCCTATTTGTTGTTCGCTTCACAATAATAATAAAAAAAAATCTTCAAAGTTGTGGGCATGTTCTGTAAATTAAATGATGCAAATCCTCAAACAATCCATGTTAATTCCAGGTTATGAGGTAACAAAACACAAAAAATGCCAAGGGGGGTAAATACTTTTGTAAGGCACTGTATATATACCCCATGGTATCAAAAAGTAACCCCCAGGTACCTTGTTGGTTTGTATAGATACCCAATGTATCCTAATGTTAACTATCTATGTGCCATGGGTAAATTCTGGGGATCCCTGGCTCATAGGGTGTAGAAGTATTAGGGGAGAAACAAGAAATTCCCAATTGGTTTGACCTGAAGGGGAATGTGAATGTGACAGCTAGTACCAACTTGCCAAAAGAGCTCATGTTACTCTATTTTAGATAGGTTGGTATGTTATCAACTTGCACTGTAAATGCCTAGTGAAAGATTTAATGGGACCTCAAGTGTCTGACCACATTTCATTTGAAACAATTTAATATTTCTCTGCATTCAAGGATAAGCAGATGTTCAGAAACAAAACTGTTGGCTTTACATTCAGAAAAAATATAAAAGATAGTTAATAAATTGAAAGCTATGTTTATTTTTTTTTACCAATTATTTAGTCTAGTTCTTCAATTAAGCATATTGTAAATATGGGATTTCAGTGGTTCTTTCAAATCCCAATTTCCTAGGTCGAGACATTGAGATAACAAATGGAAGTTCTCAACAATGCTAGGTATTTAAAAGCACAGAAACACACACATAATAATGCTGAATAATTGGTTAACGCAGGAAGTAATCCAAAAGAGGTTGGAAAAAATAAATGTTAATAAAGCCCAGGTCCTGATGGAATACATCCACGGGTACTGAGGGAACTGGGTTCTGTAATAGCCAAACCATTATATTTAATTTTTCAAGATTCACTCAACACAGGGTCTCCACCAGATGACTGGAAAAAGCAAATGTGATACCTATAGTTAAAAAGGGAGCAAGAGACAATCCGGGGAATTATAGATCAGTGAGCCTCACTTCTGTAGTGGGAAAGCTTTTAGAAGGGTTAATAGATAACTTTTAAAGGGGACTGGATTTATTTCTGATTAAGAAGGGAATTCAGGGTAATCCTGGATAATTAGAGACAGTGTATTGATCCGGGGAGTAATCCGATCACCAGTATCTGGGGTCAGGTAGGAATTAATTATTTTTCCCTTTGAGACGATTGGCTAAGTTTCACTTGTTTTTTTTCTGTTCTTCCCCTGGATTAAGTCATAATTAAAAATAAATAAATAAATAGTTGATTAATAATTAATTAACAATTAACAACTAATTAATTAATAACTAATCCTCATATTGCAGATCAGAGGAGATCTTAAAAGGTTGAACTTGATAGACTGAAAGTCTTTTTTCAACCTTAATTACTATGTAACTTTATCAAAAACGAACCAGTTATTACAGAATAAAAAACTAGTCAGACTCCGGTTCAGACTGAGCATGTTCAGTAAAGTGGGCAGGGCTATGATGGCTCATGCACAGTCACTGGGCGGGGCCTATGAGGGCGCTGCAAGCAGGTTACAATAAAGCTGTTACCACTGTGTAGCGTAGCAAATTAATTCACATGTTGGAGCCAGTGACATCATAACCCAGCCTGATCTTACCCCCGGCAGAGTTGCCCATGCACCCAGGGTGGAGAATTGCAGCTCTGCTTAAGGAGAAAACAGATCATTTGAAAATTAAGAAAATTTTAACGAGAACATGTTAACTTGTATTTGTTTTAAACTGTGTACTCTTATTAATAGTCCAACTCCAATAAACAAGCATATGAGCTTTACTTGTAAATGAACTACAGTGGTCCTTTTAGTATTAATAATTAGTTATTGGAAAAATCCCTTCTGGAATTTTCGTCCCATGGACAGAAGAGACTGGGGATGACAGAGGTGCATATAGTTATTGTATTTTGGAGTTGTTGTGAATTAGGTAAAGTTACTGTTGACTGGCACAGGACTGGAAATTCATCAACATAAAGAGCATCATTCAATTGCAAGGCCGCATCTTGTTGGTATATAGGCCATATGTCTGCAGGCCTGTTGCGGGCTCGCACTTAACTACAATTCCAGTGCTATTCAATTGATCAAGGCCGCATGTTATGGGTCGAAGTCTCAAGCCCGTAAACCCCACCAGAAAGCTGTCAATGGGCTGGAATAAAAGCGGTCTGCAGTTACTATCCAATCATAGTATTACGGAGTGCGACGCAGGAATCTCAGCCAATAGAAAGCTGGCTAACAGAAGATGATTGACAGAGAGAAATTATAAAGTTGCGTTCCACTCTGACTGTGTTGTAGATTCTGACGAAGTAGCATGCAGGTCCCGGAGTTGGTGGTTTGAGCAGAGAAAGAGAGTAGGCAAGTTTTGAGAGCATCATTGTCAGGTTTTGTTATTTTTTATTTAACTATTTATAATTTTACACTTAATCTTTTATTACACATATTTACAGAATACACATAATACAAATACACATAAATTAAGTTACATACATTGATACCAAGAGTTAATAAATATGCATAAAACACACATTTTATTTTTCTATCATATTTATACAGTAACACTTGTTTTTATTTATCGTTATATTTTTTGGGGGATTGTAATGGAGGGAGGACAGAGGAGGGGAGAGCAGGAGAGAGGAGTGAAGAGGCAGAAGAGGAGAGGTGAGGAAGAGAGAGAGGTGGCCCTGGCGAGTGGTGGAGAAGAGGAGAAAAGGAGTGGCAGGGGAGAGAAGGAGGTGGAGGAGGATGAGGTGGGGAGATGAGGAGTGGTGAGGAGAGGAGGAGGCAGAGAAGGTGAGGAGTGGAGAAGAGGAGGAGGAGAGTGGCGGAGAGGAGTGTTGCAGAGACGAGGAGGTGGAGAGCGGAGGAGAGGAGGATGGAGTTGATAAGGTGGGTGGTGGCAGGGTACCCATAGAAATAGGCACATCTAGTCCAAGGACAGGTTGGGGTACCTGATCCAAATGGGGGTGGTAGTTCGGGGGAGGGAAGCACCACAGGGACAGTTGAGGTGGAAAGGATCCCAGTTGGGAAGTTAGGCCTGGGCATAGGGCACAGGCATGGAAGGACGTACCGGCTGCAGTAACAGCAGTGGGAACAGCGGAAAGGGATGTGAGGTCTGTGAAGCACAGTTTTGACAACATAAGGGCCAAGTCGAGGAGGATGATGGCCAAGGAGGCCAGTCAAGCTTCATCACCAAGTGGTGGCCCCCCAGCTACTGTGTGATACAAAGAGTAGTAGAGGGTGGCCAAGAACCTTCTGAGCCAGGTGCCTGCCTCTGGAGCTTCAGGCCAGGTGGCCCAGCAGGATCCAGTCTCCATTTCAGGTGAATATCATATACACCAACATGGCACCACATGTACATCACACGCACTGCACATGTACATGATGACCAACTAGGACACTGACATTCATCATACTAATAACATATACCTTTATTTTCTCTTTTTTCAGCATCAAGGTGGTCTGGGTCCAGTGGTGAGCCAGAGGCTTTGGCAAGCGAGCCCCTGCCGAGGTGGAGCCAGCGCAAGGTGAAGAAGAAGAAAGCAGAGCCGAGGGCCCTGGTTTGAAGGAGGAGGATGTCACCTGGGCAGTGGGGTCACCAGCAGGACAATCATCCACATTGGCGGCATTTGATAGCACTGTCCCCATCCTCCAGAGACTAAGCATATAACCAGGGTTCTCTTACTATAGGAACCAGCGTGGCTTGACCCCATCTTCTCCTCCTCTCATCAGTGCGGCAGACTGGCCACCACCAGGCCGAGCAACACTGTCACCACCCTCATGGAGCGAGGCTACAGCCAGTCCCCAGACCCTCCCCACTGGGCCACCACCAACACCACTGCCACCTCCTCACCCAGCAACGCCCCACTGACCTCTATCCCCACCACCAAGCCAGGCTGCTCAGCCAGAGGTGCTGGTCATCATGTGCTAGCTACAGGAGTGTCTTAAGTGGAACCCGGCCAGCATCTCCGCCAATCAAGTATGTCTCCCCCTGCCCCCCCCACCACCACCAGGGAGATGTCAGCCGCCCACAGGGGATTGGGGCCCTGATGCTAGGCAGAGAAGAATGTAGGGGCTGCACTCCTCAGTGACTATCTATTAGTCAACAGCACTCCTCAGTGACTATCTATTGGTCCAAATGTTAATGTAATCTAGCCTGACTACAGAGTCTTGGATCTTGGCCTATGTAATAGTGATACATGATCCTCTTCTCTGGGGACACACTGGGTTTTGTGTAACATTTCCCCAATTGATGGTCACTGAAGAATGCTCTTAAGAAAAGAGGCTGCAGTCCGTATATTTTTCAAGGCCTTATTTTGCAGGTGTTATGTTTTTGTTTAGTTTTGTTTTAGGTACAATTCAGGTCCATTAAGGCATCTTGTGCATCTGCAAGCATTGTGAAGGAAATGTATTAAGTGTAAGATTTTGCCAGTGCCTCTCAAGTAGACATTCCTTCAATGACAGCCCCCCATAAAGCTATCATTTATCCATATATCTAAGAATTTATTGTTGGTAGCCTAAATATAGACTAATACCGCTATGGTAGTGGACTTTCAAAGTCTCACAATGGCATGTTAATGACCGCCAGACGTAATATATGCACTAGTGAAGCATGTGATCCTGACCTCAATATCAGTCTGAGAACAGATCCTTGTAAGTAACATTGAATCTGGCTGTTGACCTTTGTGTCCTTTTCATATAAATGGGTATCCTTTTACATGTGCTAAGATCTGTATAGCTGATGGATGTGATATCAATGTTGATGAACAATATCATATGGAGAAGGTGAAGTACAGCGGGACCACTGACGCTGGTCACAGCTAAGCATACAGTATATTGTAAGATGACACATCATTATTAATGTTCATGGCCAGTGATATATCCTGAGAACTAGCTAACGGTTAATCATACTTGCAGATGAAAATCAGGTGAGTTGGTATATTGTTACAGTTTTTAGCACTGTACTGTACGTGTATTTTTTTTTGTTTTGGGAACACACTGTATGTGTGAAGCTGGATTGGATTACACAGTCCAGAGGTTTAAGCACCTGTTTCATTGAGCAGATATAGACAAGTTGTAAGTGCTATGCACATTAATTGTTTCTTCAATTAAATGAAGTGGTTGCTGATAATCCTTTTTTTCATCAGATTCCGGTTGCAGTGGTGTAGTGACCACATATGACCCTGGTAGGTGCTATTCATCATGATTATTCTAGACTATGACATTACCCCTTTTAGGTATCCTCTTTTTTTCCAAAAAAGGGTCTTGCCCTCCCGGGATCCGCCCACACCACACCCATAATATTAATGCACAGTATTGCCCATTTCTGATTGTGCTCTATCTATGAAATAAAGCTTTGTTATACCGTTCTCAGCATGTCCGTGTGTTTCCAATGCTTGGGGTTTTGGGACATTCACATATGTCACATTCAGATGTTTGTAAACTAATAAACCCTAGTTACTATGCAATAGATTAATACATATGATAATAATAATTATATCATAAGATATCATATAATAACATATATAATATATTATAATAAAGGGTTAATACACACGCAAAGTCCACTTTGTGATAATGTGGAGTATCAACATTCCCCTGAAGGCCTGATAACAATATGACAGGTGATAATGTAAATTGATTGATAGCAAAACACTTGATGGGATTTCACCAAATTATAATGGGTATAAATCTGGGAACATGGCCACCTGCAATGGCGTGGGAATTTCAAGGATGGGCGTAGCAGAGATTGTCCCTGATGCAGGTGAGTTGGCTGTTGCTCCACGTGCCTCTGCACAGAATCCATGTGTGTTTGCTGTCCTTCCCTTTCTTTTCTCAATGTAGATGTCATGAGTGAGATGTATATGAGATGATGTTTGTATATTTAGGGTCCACATTAGAGCCTCTGTGAGTGAGAAAGGGTTAATATGGCAGCCATTTTCATGTATTTTGTTTTCATTTATTCAGGTAGTGTCTCTTTAACTGCTTTCTGCATCATGCCGCACTATTTTTCTTTATATTGGCATATAAATGACCATTACAACATATGACAAAAGCTATTTGTTAATTGGGAATTGTTGTGCAATGAATTATAATGCATTCCCTTGCTTTGCCCATATTTTAATATCCATTAGTGTGTTTTTATTGTCTTTTTGCAGTGTTACAAACTAGTCTGTAAACCCATAAGATTCTGCCCGGCATTTGCCATTTGCGGGCTTGAATACGTTTGCGATTTTAAGGGATAGTAGCAATTGAATAGCAATTTGCGATTTTAGCGACCATAATTTTAGCGGCTGAGTAAGATCAAAGGCTTCTATGGCCTGTAAGGTCCGGGTTTTAAAAACCGCAAGGATTTCAACCCCGTAACACGTGGCTCATTTGCGACTCGCAAAAAAACCCCAATTGAATAGCAAAATAACTTACGGCCTCCATTACAGGCTACTGTAACTTATAATTGCGCAATTGAATGAGGCTCTAGGACTTTAGTTTCCTTTAAAATCAACAGCTATTCCCTCAACAGAGACAACTTGACACCCAGCTGATATGGGACCTCACCTCCTACACTTCTCTGCCAGAAAGTCTTGCATCAACGTAACCCCTCAATGAATTGTTATCTTCACCCAGTGAAATGTTATTGTTGGGCAACGTGGATATGCAAGAAATATCTTAGATCTATGTCCCTATTGTTTTTTAGCAGGTTAAGAATTATTTGTATTGGGATATCTGGATCACTATCTTATGGTGAAGGGGCTTGTGTACTCAAATGAAGCTGTGAGATATACCATGTGATGTCACCCAATCTTGGTCCACTGGAGAAGGAACTCCAGTATCTTTTCCAAGAAAAAACGTACGGATAATTGCACCCAGACATAAGATGTGCCTGGAGTGCTGAGGTCCATAAGTTCACAGAGAGTAGGACACAACTGAAGGACTAAACAACAACAATTTGTAAAAAGAGAATTGCAATCATAACAAAGTGATAAGGTATTATACCTAAGTGAAAAGCTTTCTTAAGGGCAGACTCAACAAGCCTAAAGACAGTTTCTAGTTAGTGATTGGCTCAAATAATTAAAAATATCTAAATTATATACACAAAGTGCCTTGATATATAAAGTTTAGGCATATCCAACATTTTCTACCATACACTTTTTCTACCTATTTTTTGTATTGTTTAGTTTGTTTAATTTGCAGGTTCTTTTTTGTGGAAAATAAAACATATTTGTAATATTTAAAACATCTTTTTTTATTCTGTAATCTTATATTTAAAAAAATAAATAAAATAGGGAGCAAGGTTATCTGCCGTGTGTGTGTTGAATGTGTATGAAGGATTTACATTTGTTTATCAGCCATATAGATACTTATTAGTGACAATTTCTGACAATAATTACTAGTAACAACTAATCACAATGACATACAATGTTCAAAATTATATTTGTATCATATGGCAATTATTTATTTGTTTACTGGAAAACACAAAATAATTACTCCCAGTGCTTCTATCTAATCCCAAAAGTCATTTATAACATAGCTTCTTGTATTAATTGTATTAATTAGTACCAAGAGATGCAAAGTGTTTACTGTGTTCATTAATTGATGTTTTGCAAACAAAGTGATAATTAACCTTGAAGTCTAAAGGTTTGTTTTTGGGGCATGAGATGTTTCCCACAAGCACCGACGACTGTTACAACATGTCCATTGTGTTTGGATCTGAATTGGGTAATCTTAAACTTTTATACTCTAAATATATGACAGATATTTTCTTTTTTAGGTTTCTTGTACAATGGAAATATGAGTTTGTTCATAAAATAAAGCACACTAGGGCAACTTGCCAAAATATATTTTTTTATTAATTTTAATTAGAAAATTACATAAATTTTGCCAAGATTTTTTTGCTGGTATGTAATGAAAGCAAAGCCAACAATATATATATGTATACTAGCGAATTGCCCGTCAAAAAATGACGGCAATGAAATTGTAAGTGAGCAAATGCTGTTTGGTGTATAATAATAAAATAAATAATAAATTAACAAAGTAATATACTTTACCTATTTTGAAGTAATATATGGAGGAAGCATTCTGTTGAAAAGCTGGCAATCTTTTTTGATGTTCCTGCAGCATTAGTGATGTGGAGCTGGTGTGTAAGCGTGATGAATGTGTGCAGTGTAATAGTGTGCGTGCGCGAGGCAAATCCGTCAGCGTAGCTGTGTACTTCTGCACTGTATAAGTTATTGTTCTAAAATGGCGGCTAATGTGTGGTATGCGGCTGTGGCGGTATATCCTTAGCTGTTTTGTGGTGTTTTGCGTGTTTATAGTGGCGTTTTGCGTTTTTAGAGTCCTGTAGCCTCGTTTTCGTTTTGTTCGGCGGTAATTTTTTCTCTCGCTTAGGCGATTTATGGGTGTTTAAACTCCAAAATTTGTACTTAAATCGAGGTGTAACTTCACTTGCAGAGGTCCTTGGTGCACCACCTTGCTGTGGGTAAGCTCTTTATGTGTTTGTTGTTTGTATTTGTTGTATTTGTAATGTGTTTGGGGTCGTGCGGGTTGCGTCCTTGTTTTCAAATCTCGTATGTCTTTTTCTGCAATTCCGTAGCTGTTTGGTAGTGTTTTGCGTCTTTAGACTGCTGTAGCCTCATTTTCTTTTTTTTGGAGGACATTTTTTCTCTCGCTTAGAGAATTTTTCAGTGTCTAAACTCTTTTATTTTGAGTTAAATTAAGGTGTAACTTCAGTTTTTGAGGTCCTGGATGCCTCCTCTTGATGTAGGTAAGCTTTTTATGTATGTGTTGTGTGTATTTCTTGTGTTTTTCATTTTTTCATGTGCGCGGATTGCGGCCGTTTTTTGCGAGGACTTAATTGGTTGTAACGTGTCTCGAGGTCCGCAGTTGCTGGCAAGGAGCGCCTGCGGGCCACAGTTGCTAGCAAGGAGAGCCTTCGGACGTAATTGGTCGTAACGTGTCTTGCATGCTTACAACTATATATGTGATATATATATATATATATATATATATATATATATACAGACAGTCTGTTGTGATTGATTATTAATTAATCATATGAAATAAATGGAAACCCAATAAATGCACAAAAATGCAGAGGCATCATTTTGGTTATATTCTTGTATTCCTTTCAAGTGAGAAACTCAGAAAGCTTATTGAATTGTTTTTACAAGTATAGGTTGCAACTTGAATTTTGAATGTTGGGATTTGCTAATATCCCGAAGAAACACGTGTGCAGCATGGACAGCAGCTAGACGGCGTGGCAGTGAGTCAATAATATGCTGGAAGGTTGGCAAGGGTATCTGGAGCCATGCAGACTGCGGTGCATCCGACAACTGCCAAGGCCACCTGGTTTGTTTATTCGCAATGGTGCCACTTTAACCACAGCAGCACTTAAACAGTTCACAAGCTGTGCTGTTTCAGAAATACTGTCACTCTTGGCTTGGAAGCCAATAACAATCCCATATCAAAGTCAGAAAAATTGCACGTTTTACCCATGACATCGATCATTGATATGTTTGCAGAATGCCTACGTCACCTTATATACCCATAATAATAATAATAATAATAATAATAATAATAATAATAATAATAATAATGTGACTCGACCCTGTATATATATATATATATATATATATATATATATATATATATATATATACACAGTATCTCACAAAAGTGAGTACACCCCTCACATCTTTGTAAATATTTTATTATTTATTTTCATGTGACAACACTGAAGAAATGCTACAATGTAAAGTAGTAAGTGTACAGCCTGTATAACAGTGTAATTTTGCTGTCAATTCAAAATAATTCAACACACAGCCATTAATATCTAAACCGTTGGCAACAAAAGTGAGTACACCCCTAAGTGGAAATGTCCAAATTGGGCCCAAAGTGTCAATATTTTGTGTGGCCACCATTATTTTCCAGCACTGCCTTAACCCTCATGGGCATGAAGTTCACCAGAGCTTCACAGGTTGCCACTGGATTCCCACCACCATGCTTGACTGTAGGCAAGACACACTTGTCTTTGTACTCCTCACCTGGTTGCCACCACACACGCTTGATACAATCTGAACCAAATACGTTTATCTTGGTCTCATCAGATCGCAGGACATGGTTCCAGTAATTAATGTCCTTAGTCTGCTTGTCTTCAGCAAACTGCTTGCGGGCTTTCTTGTGCATCATCTTTAGAAGAGGCTTCCTTCTGGGATGACAGCCATGCAGACCAATTTGATGCAGTGTTTGGCGTATGGTCTGAGCACTGACAGGCTGACTCCACACCCCTTTAACCTCTGCAGCAATGCTGGCAGCACTCATACGTCTATCTAAATCGTTTGCAACAAAAGTACACCCCTAAGTGGAAATGTCCAAATTGAGCCCAAAATGTCAATATTTTGTGTGGCCCCCATTAATTTCCAGCACTGCCTTAACCCTCATGGTCATGGAGTTCACCTGACCTTCACAGGTTGCCACTGGAGTCCTCTTCCACTCATGATGACATCAAGGAGCTGGTGGATGTTAGAGACCTTGCACTCCCCCACCTTCCGTTTGAGGATGCCCCACAGATGCTCAATAGGGTTTAGGTCTGGAGACATGCTTGGCCAGTCCATCACCTTTACCTTCAGCTTCTTTAGCAAGGCAGTGGTCGTCTTGGAGGTGTGTTGGGGGTCGTTATCATGTTGGAATATTGCTGTGCGGCCCAGTCTACGGAGGGAGGGGATCATGCTCTGCTTCAGTATGTCACAGTACATGTTGGCATTCATGGTTCCCTCAATGAACTGTAGCTTCCCAATGCTGGCAACACTCATGCAAGCCCAGACCATGACACTCCCACCACCATGCTTGACTGTAGTCAAGACACATTTGTCTTTGTACTCCTCACCTGGTTGCCGCCACACACACTTGACACCATCGGAACCAAATAAGTTTATCTTGGTCTCATCAGATCGCAGGACATGGTCCTGCTTGTCTTCAGCAAACTGTTTGCGGGCTTACTTGTGCATCATCTTTAAGAGGCTTCCTTCAGGGACGACAGCCATGCAGACAAATTTGATGCAGTTTTTGGTGTATGGTCTGAGCACTGAAAGGCTGACTCCCCCACCCCTTCAACCTCTGCAGCAATGCTGTCAGCACTCATACGTCTATGTCCCAAAGACAACCTCTGGATATGACTGAGCACGTTCACTTAACTTCTTTGGTTGACTATGGCAAGGCCTGTTCTAAGTGGAACCTGTTCTATGAAACCGCTGAATTTCTCTTGCCCACCGTACTGCAGCTCAGTTTTAGGGTCTTGGCAATCTTCTTATAGCCTATGCCATCTTTATGTAGAGCAACAATTGTTTTTTTCAGATCCTCAGAGAGTTCTTTGCCATGAGGTGCCATGTTGAACTTCCAGTGACCAGTATGAGAGAGTGTGAGAGCGATAACACCAAATTTAACACACCTGCTCCCCATTCACACCTGAGACCTTGTAACACTTATGAGTCACATTACATCGGAGAGGGAAAATGGCTAATTGGGCCCAATTTGGACATTTCCACTTAGGGGTGAACTCACTTTTGTTGCTAATGGTTTAGACATTAATGGCTGTCTATTGAAAATGTACACTGTTATACAGGCTGTACACTTACTACTTTACTACATTGTAACAGAGTGTAATTTCTTCAGTCTTGTCACATGAAAAGATATAATTATATATTTACAAAAATGTGGGGGTTTACTATTTTTTGTAAGATACGCATATATACAGTATATACTCGAGTTTTTCAGCCCTTTTTTTAAGGCTGAAAAGGGCCCCTCAGCTTATACTTGTGTCTCTCCACCCCTGTGTCTCTTTCCCCCTCTCCTGTGTCTCTTTCTCCCCTCTCCCTCGTGTCTCTTTCCCTCCCCCTCCCTTATCATGCTCCTCAACCCCCTCCTCATCCTCAATCCCCCTCCTCATCCTCAACCTCCCTCCTCATCCTCAACTTCCCTCATCCTCAACCTTCCTCCTCATCCTCAACCTCAACCCGCCTCCTCAACCCCAACCTCCCTCCTCAACCTCAAGCCCCCTCCTCAACCTCAACCCCCTCCTCACTTTACCCCTCTCTAATTACCTCCCCCTCTCCTTTTCCCCTCACTTACCTTCCATCAGCAGCTGCTCCTCCGCTCCTCTGTGCATCTTCCTGCTGCGTCAGGACCAGGCATATGCTAATGATGTGACGTCACATGCGCGTCATGTCATTAGCATTGGCTGGGTCCCGACGCGTGGAGGAGCTGCTGCTGATGGCAGGTAACTGAGGGGAAAGGGAGAGGGGGAGGTACTTAGAGAAGGTAAAGTGAGAAGGGGGGTTGAGGATGAGGAGGGGGGTTGAGAAAGGAGGTTATGAAGGGAGGTTGAGGAGGGGGTTGACAAGGTGGGTTGAGGAGGGGGGTTGAGGAGGGAGTTGAGGAGGGGGGTTGAGGATGAGGAGTGGGTTGAGGAGAGAGGTTGAGGAGGGGGGATGAGGAGGGGGAGTGGGGTTGAGGAGGGGGGTTGAGGATGAGGAGGGGGTTGAGGATTAGGAGAAGGGTTGAGGATAAGGAGGGTGGTTGTTGAGCTCTATGTTGAGCTAGCCAGGCTAACAACACCATTGCTGTCCTAGAGGAAAATGTTTCTCCCAGCACCTCAATAAGGAGGAATAGCCAGCAAATATAGCTCCCAAGTTATACTCCTATAGAGAGCTACCTGATGAATTCTCTCTAGACATGTACATGCAGCTTTGGAGCAAGGGGTTCCCGCTGATGGAGACTGAGACGCTACCCGGCCTAGAAGACTGAAGTTATAGGCGTATTCAAGTGAATGGTCCCCAGCTCAGAGTATGCTGAATGAACCATCGTGAAGCCAGAGATGCCGGCGTGTCTTGTCAACCTTTTCCCTCCATCGTCTGATATTCGGCGCTGGCTCCTGTAAGAGAGGAGCATTGGTATCCGTGAGACAGAGGAGAGGCTTAGAAGCTCAGCACAGGTGAATGTTCTTTTACCTATCTACATTACTTGGAGCGTGCACTGATAAGAGATCTTTTCATGCTGATATTTACATAGGCTCCTGTTTTTATCATAGTGAGCGTGATGTAATCCTATTTGAACATCACTTGAAGAGGGAGACTCAAATAGAGGATAGAATATTATATTCTATAGAGGCACTCGGCAGGACTTCTATTGGAACTCAGTATATAAGGGACTCTTGAAACAACTGAGAAATTTGCTCTCCTTTAAGCTAATATGGAGGATTCTTTATGACTGCTTGTTTATTGGGAAAATATACTACTGCTGCATAGCATGGTGTGGAGCCTTCTGTGAATTTCTGAAGTGTCTGGAGTTGTCCAGTGGATAAGAGATCCCTCTATTGGTACTTTCTGAAGCTCCTGTTTTCTTTTTTGGAGAAGGGGGTGTAAGCCCCTATGAACACTATTTGAAGTGGACATCTTGAGATCTCTGAGTAAATTTCAGCTTCTGTCTATTAGTTGGGAGTCTCATATAGAGTATATGCCATCAAACTCATTAGAGGCATTCAGGAGGATTACTATAGGAATCCAGCATATACAGAACTCTTGGAACAAATAAGAACTTTTTATTTCCCTATAGTTAAACACAAAGGACTCCGTATGATTTCTTGGTGTTTTGGGACAATTTATTAACAATGATCTAGCTATCAGATCTTACTAAGATCTTGCCACCAATTTGCTACCCACTGTATGTTCACTTGAAACTTGGGGACCATAGTATTTTTTTATTTAAGTGGTAGCTTGAGGTCTGTGAGTAACGTAGAGCAATTGAACTTCTTTTTGTAACCATATAGAGAATAAAGAGTTTTTAGACCTTGTAAGATCTCTGTAGATTTACTGCTGGAACCCTGCATATAAGGTTTGCCTAAAGAGTTGAGAGCCATCTATTTTCCTTCTGCTAAGTACAGAGGACACTTTGTGGCTAATTTTTGTGTATTGGGACATTTTGGATACACCGGATCTGTCTCTGGTGGTTTGCTGGATCTTGGACACCAATTGCAGGCTTGGTTTGGGATGGCCTAAATTGCTGGACACAAATTGTCATCCATGAAGGTAGGCTGATATATACACCCCCTTTTCTCTGTTATTCTTTTGGCAGTTGGAGTAAGGAAGCTTCAAAGGGGTTGTGTATATCGGCTTTCTGGTACGCGATACCACAGTTACAATTATTATTTGTATAAGCTTGCTACTTAGGCAGACACGTTTATGGAACAATACACCAATTACCCACTTCTAAATTTATTTAAAAAAAAGAGTATTTATACTTAGGAATGAAGGGTAAAGATACTCACTCTTCTAGAGGCAAAGCTGGTAAAAAAAACACAAAGGTATTAAAAACCCCAACTGATTTTTTTCTACCAACAGATAAGTCTGATAGTAAAGATAAAATAAATCTGACTACCTCCTCCCCAATCTCTTCTGGACTCCTCGACATTTTCAGAGGATAAGCAAAGGGATGGGAGGCCTGAAGAGGAGACTGTTAGTGAGGATATTATAGAAGAGATATTGACGGTTACCACAGTCAAAGTTATTGTTTCAAACTACCATAAAAAATTATCTCTCCCAAGAAATTGCCAACAATGCTAAAGCTAGAGGAAGTTTATCAACTCGAATTGCAGAAGTGGAACAGGCTCACGAAAAATTGATCAAATATAATGATGAATTACAAATTTTACTTAACGAGCTAAAAGCAGAAATGCAAAAAATAAAGACTCAAAATTTAAGAACGGTTGAGTATGAAAAGAGATATAACATTAGAATTTGATTGGTTACGAAGATTTACTAAATGATACAGATTTTTTTTCCCTGAGTTCAGTTAATAATAAAAGTTTCTCTGAACCTCCGACAGAGAATTTTTATCTCATACCACTGCCCAATTTGTTAGCTAAAAATACACCAAGAGATGTCATAGTTAAGATCCACCATATGGCATATAGATAAGCTATTTTAAAAGCCTCCTTTTTTTTTTTATGAACACATAAAGATGTTTTCAGATATATCAGGGGATACATTAATGCAAAAGGAAAAAGTTTCTCCCCATAACCCCAAATTAGATTTCATATTAAACAATCAGAGACATACAATCAACAATGTGGAGAAAGTTTATTAAGGGTTTGGAAATTGAACCGGAAAGAGTAGAAAAACTATTAGGATGTATATTATAATCTTTTGAGGAATATTTATATATCTTTGGTAGAACTATTTGGATAATTAGTTATTGAGAGTAAAATAAGAAGGGGAGGGAAGGGGTAATAGTAGAGGGAAAGAATAAAGGGAAAGAGAGGAAAGGTAAACACATGAAATTTACACAAATTTACTAATTGATCAATACATTTATAAAGAAAATAGATTATATAGTTTTGTAGTATAACAAATAGAGAATAATCATGACACTAAAAAATTTAATTTTATTCACTGGCTTAAAAAGGGGGAAGAGTTTATAACTATTTAAAAAAAAAGGAGTAAAGAAAAAGGAAATTAAGAATAACTGTGAGTGAAAGAGAGGAATAAGTAAATAACCCTTTAATTACATGGAATTCACTTTATCACGTGATGTTTTGTATACTTTTGTATACAATATTATATATTTACATAATATATAGTATGGACATCAAACTTCCCTTTGGTTTATCAAATAAAGGTAGTAGGTTTAAATATTTTTTTTATTTTTAGGTAATTTTTTGTCCTAACCCCTCTGAGTACTTCCTAGAAAAAGAGATTTACTTTTTTTTTTTCGGAGTAGTTTTATCATCCTCCTTTTCCCTTATATCGGATTGATTTGTTGTTTATACAATTTAAAAAAGGGAAAAGTAAAGAAAGGGGGGAAGTAGTAAGCAATCATAAGCTCTAGATAGTACAAGGGAAAACTTAAAGAGGTGTGGAGAGACAATAAAATTGTATAGTGATTATTGATAATAAGCAAGGAGCAGTGGCTTAGGCACTCAGATGAAAACATCTGACAATGACGCATCCTAAGAAAGCTCTCCGCCATAAGGCGGGGGTAATGGTGGGAGGAAGTGCCATTGAAAAGTTTTTGGTATGTGTTTTTAAAAATGTGATGTATGTTTTGTATTGTTTATGGCTTGAGATGGAAAAGTATGTAAAGGAACAGAGACTGATCAATAATGCAATAATATATAACTAAAATTACTTTAAAAATAATTACACAGAATATACAAGGTTTGAACAGTCCCGCTAAGAGGAGCTTTGTGCTCAAACATTTTTTTTAAAGAGGATGCAAACATAATTTGTCTGCAAGAGACGCACTGGAAGGAAGGAGCAATACCCAATTTTGTTAATAAAATGTATACCACTATTTATAACTCTACGTATAAAAAAAAAGCTAGAGGAACTTCAATTTTGTTTAGTAATACATTTTCATATGTTGAAGAGTTAGTAGAAACCGACCCCGAAGGACGCTATGTGATCTAGATTGGATCTATACAACATCAAAAGTACTCCATTATGAATCTCTATCTTCCTAATAAAAATCAGATTGGATTTTTAAAAGGAGTATTAAGAAAGTTTAAGAAACTGGTTCAGGGGTCCATAATAATATGTGGAGACTTTAACATGCTAGCAGATCCCATTTTGGACAGAAACTCTGTTTATAGTCTAAAGCCTGATTCATCCTTGACAAAAAAAACTCTAAAGATTTTAAATCTATTATGGCCAAATTTCAATTATATGATATATGGAGAGTTTTGCACACTAATGAAAAAGATTACATTTGTTTTTCACCACAAATTCAGACCTATTCCAGATTATATTATATTTGGGTAGACATTGAGACTCTCAAAAGATCATTAAAAGTTGAAATTGGCTCAAGAGTATGGACGGATCACGCATCAGTAAAGTTAGATCCTAAATTGAATTATTCTAGACCTCCTTGGAAATCCTGGAAGTTGGACTGTTCTTTTGTTCTTTGTTAGAATTAGAAAAAAAAGATACAACATTTTTGAAGAAAGAGACTGAGCATTTCTTTGCCCTAAATAAGAGTTCAGTAAATTCAAGATGCATATTATGGAATGCCTATAAAGCCAATTAAGAGGGATCTTGGTCAAGATGCAGAGCCAAAAGAAAAAAGAAAGGGGCTTATTTAAAATAGAAAAAATGAACAAGATTAATCCCAATAAAAGAAATCCAAACAAATTAGAAAAATACAGTTACAAATAAAAAATATTAATCAACAACGAACAAACAACTCAATTTGGTTGCTTTAACAAAGGATATACCATTATGGCAATAAAGCCAGTAAAATGTTGGCAAATAAATTAAAAACTATTATAAATAGAATGAAGATAGATAAAATGTATAGGGAAGGGAGATGTCTGTGCAGACCAGACCACATAGCAAGTGCCTTCGAGGAATATTACTCAAATATATATCATTTTAAGGAAGACCCATAGTTTGAAAAACCCTCTCTAGAAGAAATCCATAAATATTTGAATTACCTCAAATATCCAAGGCAGAAAGTCTGAGTCTTAATGCAGATATTTCGGAGAAAGAAATTTCAGAAGTCATCTTAAAACTGAAACTTGACTCAGCCCCAGGAACCGATGGGTTTGTTAATCGATTTTATAGACTTTTTGCTTATACTTTGACCCCTAATTTAAAAAATGTATATAATGAAATTATGAGTCAGGGGCATGTTCCTTCTGAAATGACAGAAGCTTTAATCATAACAATACCTACTGTAAGTAGGAGCGAGATAGGCCAGAATGTAAACACTTTCGGCCTATCTCGCTGTTGAATGTGGATTTGAAGATTTACTCAAGAATATGGCTAACCGTCTTAATGGCGTTATTGATAAATTAATTACCCAAGACCAATCTGGCTTTATAGATGGTTGACAGGGTGCAGATAACACCCGCAGAATATTTGATTTGATTTCTTATGTGGTTTCCTGTAGAATCTCTTCTGTGTTCCTATCTATGGATGCCAAGAAAGCCTTTGACCGAGTCAGATGGGACTTTATGGAGCAAGTTTTTATGAAATATGGCTTGGGAGCCTTTGGCTCAAAAGCCATTAAGGCTTTGTATCCTACCCCATCCTCCTCGGTCATAGGCACTGGCTTTAAGACAAACAAGATAAGGATTACCAATGCGACCAGACAGGGCTGCCCACTGTCCCCTATTATTTTTGGTCTTATATTGGAACTATTTGTGGTCTCTATTAGAAATAATCAAGAAATAGAGGGAATAATAATTGGAAAATCAACCAACAAGATAATGATGTACGCAGACAACGTTGTGGTCTCTGTAACTAATCCAGCTACATCCTTAAAAATCCTGCATGATTTAATAGCTTTTTATAGTAAGGTTTCCACTTACAAATTAAATATCTCAAAATCCGAAATCTTGTGTTTTCATATATCTAAGGTCAAAAGAAATTGCTTGAAGTCTGAATTTAACTACAATATAAACGCAGAAAGTTTTACTCATTTGGCACTGTGTGTTACAATAACATACCCAAGCCAATTAATAATAATTATAAAAAAGTATTAACAAAAATACCAGGTACAGTTGCTTCGTGGAAACATTTAAATCTTTCATTATCTGGCAGATTTACTGGCACAAAAATGACGTTATTACCAAAATTCATTTATGTAATTACATCAATTCCCTATAAATGGAGATCTCCAGCAAGGAATTTGATGCTGAAAAACTATCAGTGGCACCTGATAAAATCGGTTGAGAAAGGAGAAAAAGTGATGTACGAGAAGAACCTTAAAATAAAGCAAATAGACACTTTGCTAAAAAACCCTGAATGGAAACAGCTTATAAGATAGAACATATTTAATTTCCTTTGTAATATTTTGTGGGTTTTTTTCTTATAAAATAATTAACATTTATAATATGTTTTTAAAATGGAAATTAAGTATCAATGGTTCACTGGGGGCTAAAATCACTTACATTAATCAATAAAGAACCAATAGATTAACACAAGTAAAATTGAATAGTTGTATAGAATATTGGAAGATAAATGTGAGGAATTGACTCTGCTGGGTTTTGAAACCTGGTCCCCAGGCTGCTGAACCTCTTCCCTACCACTGCGTCAGCCTGCCTTTGTGAATTTCCATGAGATCTGATAAACCTTGACTCTGCTAGCAATAGTATCAGTGACTAGTCTCTTCAGCTGTGTCTGGTCAGGTGTCTGGTTCTTGGCCTATATAAGACACTTCCTGTCTATGTACCTTGCCAGATTATTGTGGTTCCTGTTCCCTTCAATAAAGCTTGTTCCTGTTTCACCTACAAGTTGCTGAATTGGATCATTGCTGACCTAGGCTGCTGGTCTCCAAAACCTTGTGATTCCTATATCATTACAATAACTCACAATATAAATAAATAATCTTTTTTTTTTTTTTTATATAATTTTATATCACTTGATTTCCTCTTTGAACTTACCATTTAAAGAGTATAAAGCCTGAGGGTGAAATAAACGAGCCATTGATCTCTTTCCCCCCTCTTTCCCCCTTTTTTTTCTCTCTCCTTTAGATAAGAGGAAAAGAGATCATATTTGATAATTAAATTAAAAAGTTACTATATAATAAGTTTAATACATAATACAAAATTATAGAATGGGCAATATTTAAGGTCCAAAAGGGCTATTTGTTATATTGGTTTAAAGATATGAGAAAAGTTATTATAGATTGCTGAATTGTTTTTTCATATTTGATAAGGTTTCTTATGATGGCCTGCTTAAAAGGAAGACCTACCATTTCTTTTGTTTATTAACATATCCTCGATAGAAGGGGCCTTTTGGGATTTAGGTTCCAAAATCAAAAGCAGAATGCGTGTTTAAGAGCATGCTTTATAGGAGGTTGTTGGGTAGAAAAGGGAGAAATTAGTTAAAGGGATACAAGTTAAAGTAAGAAAGAAGGATGGTAATTAAAGTAGATCTATTAATGTGCAGGGTCTAAACTTGCCTCAAAAAAGGAATATTATAGCGTCCAATTTTATGAAAACAAAAATCCAGGAGACACATTTGGAGGTCGGACAACAAATACAAGTTGACAATTAAATATTAATTTGACTCTATTGATTTGTGTTAAGACAAAAAAGGAGAGGGGTATCAATTATATGTATTAAACATCTAAATATTCAAGAACAAAATAAAATAATTGATACTGAAAATAAATGGTATTGTTCTCACTTTAGTCAATATATATGCCCCTAACAAGAAACAAATACATTTTTTTTAAATGATTTTGAAATTGGTTAATAAGGTGAAGAAAGGTGCTATGTGTGGTGATTACAATATGATCATAAATTAAAAAAAAGATAGCACAGCAGAAAAAACACTTAAATCAGATAGAAATATAAATAATATGGTGCAAAATTTCCATAAAGAAATATCAAAATATGAACTATATAATGTTCGGAGATTATTTATTTTGGAAACTATCGATTTAATTATTTTTTAAAAAAGACATAACTTATATTCAAGAATAGATTCTTTTTTTCTGGTTATACAACAATTGATATTATCAAATCAGTCAATGTTAAACCAGTATCCTGGTCTGATCATTCTGTGAACACGTTATGTATTAAGGATAATCGACAATATAGTAAAAGGAATCCATGAAAGAGAGATACATATATATTTAAAGATCAAACACAAATTAATGATATGAAAGAAGAAATTAAAAAATATTTTTTAGAGAATGTAGATACTTTGGTTTCTCCATTAACTGTTTAGTGTGCCCACAAGGCTGTAATACGGGGTATCTTAATCTCTAAAACAGCGAATATTAAGAAAAAGGGTGGTACAACTTAGAGAACTATATTTGGAATTGCATATAATAAACTTACCCCTAATAAACAATCACTTATTGGTACAAATTAAATAAATCTTCAAATAAAAAAGATTTTACAAATGCAAGCAGATAGATTATTGTGGCACTTCAAGCAGCAACATCATTTTCTGAGTGATAAAACTGTCAAACACCTTGCAAAGAAATTATAGAAAAATAAAAAACAACATAAAATAGACTTATAGGTTTGGATGAAAGACCTCATTATCATCCTAAAGAGATAGGAGATATATTTTTAAAATTCTACAAAGATTTATACAATTTGGAATCAAGTAAGGATTTTGTAAAACCAAGTATAGAACAAATTGAGATATTACTATCAAAGATACATTTGCAAAAACTAGTGGTAGAAGAGTTAGAAATCTTAAATTCAGAGATAACATCAGAGATAACATCAGTAATAATAAATCTAAAAGCACCAGGAATAGATGGTTAGGATAATCTTTATTACAAACTTTTCTCAACAGAATTGGTACCTCATTTATACAACATGTTTAATAAAATAAAATCTACATGAGAGATTTTACCAGAGCGGTTAGAAGCAAGAATAATCAACATCTTAAAACCAGATAAAAAAACAGAATGCTATCAAAATTACAGACCTATATGGCTTATGAAAGGCGATATAAAAATCTATTCCAAAATACTATCTGATAGATTAAATGTAATTAAAGGGAAGTTAATACACCCAAACCAAACCGGTTTCATATTAGGAAGGCAAACTTCAGACAGCACTAGACAATTTATGTATGTCATTTCCTATGTTATGTAATCCCATGCTGGCTCTGTCTCTAGACGCTGAAAAAGCATTTGACAGAGTCAGCTGCGATTTCCTAAAAGCAGTGCTGATGAAGTTTGGTTTCTCTCCCTTTGGATTGAAAGCTATAGGCGCTTTATATACATACCCCAGGGTATCAATTGCTGGAATAGGGTACAAAATTGATAAGTTTGTAATATCTAATGGCACTCGTCAAGAGTGCTCGCTGTCTCCCTTGTTGTTTGTGCTAATTATTGAGCCACTAGCACAGATGATAAGGGATTCAAGTGAAATAAAGGGTGTAATGGTTGGTAATTATGAAAATAAAATACAACTCTTCACGGACGACACTGTCGTTATGCTAACGGACGCAGAAAAATATTTATAGCATTTGGCAAACAATCTTAGCTGAATATGGTTATATGTCATATTTGAAAATAAATGATCAAAATATGGATTTTATTCCAAATGAGAAAGATAAAGAACAAATTGTGAGCATAAAGGACAAATATGGCCTGAATTTGCAAGCAGACCATATTGGTCATTTGGGCCTAACATTTTAATTTAAAGGAGAGGGAGTAATGAAAGTTAATCTGGAAATTATCAGTAATCAAATTAGAATTCTGCTGAAAGATTGGTCCGATTTAAGGACGTCATGGTCAGCGAGAATTGTAATAATAAAAATGTCAATAATACCTAGAATTATTTTTTTGTTGTTGCAGCCACTCCCTAATCAAGGGTTTGGCTACCACCCACAGTGCTTAAGATAAGATCCTAGATGAGAATACATTATCAGAATAAAATATCTTCTTAATATACCTCTCTGATGAGCCAATATATACACTAGAGGATATTTTCTTAATACACCAAGTAGCAAGTAGAATATATGTCAATACGATACCACTGTGACCCTCAGCGTACCGGTCTACAGTATTGGTAACAAGGGTATTAAATCATTCTACTTTGTTTAACACCTCCACCTCATATGCAAAATGTAAGTGACTATAAAGTATAATGGCAATCCAAACAATATAATACGTGGAACAGTCTGTACGGAAGTCCAAATCAAAGGGAATCTTCCACAAGACCAATTCTTCTCCATAAAAATATCTTCCACCACAGTTTTGAATGCTACTCCTCAATTAGACAGTAGTTCATCAATAAGTCTCTCACAGGAAAATAAAAGCAGGATGGGGGGTAGAGAAGCGCAAAAACGCCCAATGGTAAAGTATATAATGGAAAAGTTTATTATTAAAATCCAAAACCAATGCACTCACATGCACATAGATGAAAAATGCATATCGTGAAGAAATAACAGTATGTACGACCTTCTCAATGATAATCTTTCTAGTCCATGTCGCCCCAGGTTGATCTCAAATGGATAAAAAGTTCCTCCACGACCAAAAAGATGATAAAAAAAAAAAAGAGCTATCGTGCCAGTACTTAGTGGACTGTAAGTGCTGCTAATATGCTGAAAAACTGGTCCTTGTGAAAGGGTCACACTCAAAAGAGTGATGTAACTCTATTGGGATTAGCTCCTCCCACTATGGTACACTTACCTCTGAGAGTTGACTATACCAGAATCTCAGCTAGCAGAAGTCAGTCATTTGGATGTCTAAAACAAGTTAAAAACTTGTTTCATGCCCAGAATTCCAAGAAATACAGTCATTACACTGCATCCTGGGAACCTGGGCATGGACATGCAAATCTGCATTTACATGTCAGATAATGCCTCCAAATGCAATTAAAATGAGATATGTACTGTTTTGAGGATTAATCTGTTGTTGTAGGCTGATTTAAAACATTAGGTAGAAGCTTAAATATTTTGGCCATATTATGAGATGGCAGGATTCCCTAGAGAAAACTCTGATGCTGGGAAAGATTGAAGGCACACAAAGAAGGGGATGGAAGAGGCGAAGATGGATAGATGAGGTCATTGAAGCCATGACCATGAGCTCGGAGAGGCAGTGGTGGACAGATGAGCCTGGCGTGCTGCACTCTATAGGATCACGGAGAGTCGGTTACGACTGAATGACTTAACAACAAAATGCAGGTATTCAGATGAACCCACTCTTGATCCAATAGTGGCATGGCCGGAAAACTGGCAAACTGAGACTGGTAGATGCAGCAATGGTAGGATCTGAGGCAGTGTGGCATACTCTTGAACAAGTGGCATGGCAGACACATTGGCAAGGTGGTATTGGAAGAATGCAAAATGGCAGACAGGATGCATAATTTGCATAAACGCTGGTGCACTTTTGAATAATATGTGGTGGCAAAGCAGGCACATTGGCAAGCTGTTATTGTAGATTCAGGTATAAGGAATAAACACATACAAATACTGGAACAAAATAACCTGCTGGTATGGATTCTCAGGAACACTAATAACAGTCAAGGTTTGGACAGATGCAGACTATTCCATATGACTACATCTTATTTGTAGTTCTAAACAGAATGTTGAGATCTTATGTGATCTTGTGTTATTTTATACTCCAATCACATTTTTTTAGTTTATGTTTGTAATCAGTGGAAAGTTAGCTCTCCAAAAATGTTTTTTATCTGTAATTATATGTCTCTGGTCTTTATTATCTCTACAGTGGATATAAAAAGGTCTACACATCCCTGTTAAAATGTCAGGTTTCTGTGCTGTAAAAAAATGAGACAAAGATAAATAATTTCAGAATTTTTTCCACCTATAATGTGACCTATAAACTGTACAACTCAATTGAAAAACAAACTGAAATCTTTTAGGTAGAGGGAAGAAAAAATATAAAAATAAAATAATATGGTTGCATAAGTATGCACACCCTTAAACTAATACTTTGTTGAAGCACCTTTTGATTTTATTATAGCACTCAGTCTTTTTGGGTATGAGTCTATCAGCATGGCACATTTTGACTTGGCAATATTTGCCCACTCTTCTTTGCAAAAACACTCCAAATCTGTCAGATTGCGAGGGCATCTCCTGTGCACAGCCCTCTTCAGTCCACCCCACAGATTTTCAATCGGATTCAGGTCTGGGCTATGGCTGGGCCATTCCAAAACTTTAATCTTCTTCTGGTGAAGCCATTCCTTTGTTGATTTGTATGTATGCTTTGGGTTGTTGTCATGTCATGTTCCTCTTCATGTTCAGCTTTCTAGCAAAAGCCTGAAGGTTTTGTGCCAATATTGACTGGTATTTGGAACTGTTCATAATTCCCTCTATCTTAACTAAGGCCCCAGTTCCAGCTTAAGAAAAACAGCCCCAAAGCATGATGCTACCACCACCATGTTTCACTGTGGATATAGTGTTCCTTTGGGGATGTGCAGTGTTTTTTTTGCGCCAAACATATCTTTTGGAATTATGGCCAAAAAGTTCCACCTTGGTTTCATCAGACCATAACACCTTTTCCCACATGCTTTTGGGAGACTTCAGATGTGTTTTTGCAAAATGTAGCCTGGCTTTTGTGTTTTTCTTCGAAGAAAAGGCTTTCGTCTTTCCACTCTACCCCATAGCCCAGACATATGAAGAATACGGGAGATTGTTGTCACATGTATCACACAGCCAGTACTTGCCAGATAGTCCTGCAGCTCCTTTAATGTTGCTGTAGGCCTATTGGTAGCCTCCCAGACCAGTTTTCTTCTCATCTTTTTATTAATTTTGTAGGGAGCTCCAGTTCTTGTTCCATATTTTCTCCACTTGATGATGACTGTCTTCACTGTGTTCCATGGTATATCTAATGCCTTGGAAATTCTTTTGTACCCTTCTCCTGTCTGATACCTTTTAACAATGAGATCCATCTGATGCTTTGGAAGCTCTCTGTGGACCATGGCTTTTGCTGTGGGATGCGACTAAGAAAATTTCAGGAAAGACCAACTAGAGCAGCTGAACTTTATTTGGGGTTAATCAGATGCACTTTAAATGATGGCAGGTGTATGCTTACTCCTATTTAACAGGATTTGGAATGTGATTGCTTAATTCTGAACACAGCTACATCCCCAGTTCTAAGAGGGTTTGCAGACTTATCCAACCACAATATTTTACTTTTTTTTTCCTTCCCTCCACCTAAAAAGTTTCAGTTTGTTTTTCAATTGAGTTGTACAGTTTATAGGTCACAATAAAGGTGGAAAAAGTTCTGAAATGATTTATCTTTGTCTCATTTTTTTACAGCATAGAAACCTGACATTTTAACAGGGGTGTGTAGACTTTTTTATATTCACTGTATATATCTCTATAAATTGTATGACTCTCGAAAGACTCCCCAACTCCCTGAAGAACCAACACATCACATCACTAAACGCATAAGAGTGAGGCATCCAGGGGTTTCAGATTTGTGATCTACTTGGGAGACTTGTAAAACTGGTTTAGGTTTTAGCACTGGCCTTACTGAAAATGTATTTGAATCAGTATAAGCTGAAATATACATTTTTTCCTTTTTATGTTATAGAATTTTTTCCTTGTTTTAATATTTTTTTTCTAACAGCATCACACTATTAGCGCTCTTTAAACTTTTGTATTACTTTTTCTTTTAACACCTCTTAAGGAAGGAAACTACTTCCCCATCATATTGGGAAAGGACCCTATGTAGGATTAGCATTAGTTGACATCTCATCATTATAAACCGCTGCCAAGATACAAATACTTAATTTGAGAGCTTTTTCCCAACCATAATGATTTCATTTAAATACCACTAAGAAAGATATAGAATAACTCTTGTATAATTTGTAAAAAGAAAAATTAATTTTCCAGTTGCTTCGAAAATACCCTTCTCTGCAGCAGGCGCTGGTCTTAATTACTCCATAAAATGATACCTATAAAACAGAAGAGAATATTGTGACATCCAGTCCAAGGCTGGAAGCGAGATCCAATAAACAATGAACAATCCAATAAGCAGTTGGCTGCTAATCACTTCCAATTAAAAGTATGTGTTTTCCTAATTACTTTTGAAAACTTCAAAATGTGTACATTTTAACCATTTGTATAGAAGACTGATTTAGGCACCAGGGAATTGTGCTAAAAAATCACAAGGAACATAAATTAATGTGGAGCTGAAATTACATATCTGGTGTCTCTGATGCACAAATTCTACAGGATTTCCATTTCTTTTTAACTGAAAGTACCTCACCGTATTGTTATGGCTACATTGTCATGGTGAAGGGGCTTCTGTACCTCAATGAAGTTGTGAGCTATGCCATGTGCAGTCACCCAAGATAGGCAGGTCATAGCAGAGAAGTCAGACAAATTGTAGTCCACTGGAGAAGGAACCTACAACCCACTTCAGTATCTTTCCCAAGAAAACCTTGAGGGTCACAGAGAGTATGACATGACTAAATGACTGAACACAACAACCTCTCTATACTTTTATGGTTGTCTGGAGGATTTGTAAGAGTGGGTGTAAAAAGTTATGAGGGTTGTTTTAGGGGTGGTACTATAGAAAGAGCATTACCTACTATTCATAGTTGGCTTCTTTAAGGACCATGAGAATAAAATATTTTTTAGAAAAAAAAAGTAATTTTTTTGAATACTAATTGGTTCCAGCACTTCCTCCTGAGAAGGTATAAAACAGAATGGGGTAAAATGTTGTGTTAAAGGGCACAATAATCTAATAATTTGTAGCATGCATTTAAAAAGTCATACTTTAAGCATTACTCCTCATCTTCAAGTCATTGTTAATCCACATGGGATGTGATTTACTTCTTCTACTTTTATTTCCACATGGTATATGGTTATATATATATATAAATATGGATTTGAATGTTGTCCATTTATATTTAGTATTTACCTGTCAGTTCTATATGTTGTATTGCTGTTCTTAGACTGTTAAAATCTGCCCTTTTAAAATTAAGTTTTGAGTTTTTGTTGGCCCCTTACTGTTTTTTTTATTTTTTATTCAATCTCAAATGAGACCGTGTTGTGATCACTGTTTGCCACAGGTTGCCCTATTCCAACATTTGATACCATATCATTATAATTTGTAATGACTAAATCTAAGATAGCTTAATTTCTAGTAGGTTCTTGCATAACCTGGGCCAGATAATGATCCCTGAGTGTACTCAAGAACCTGCTCCCCTTAGCTGAACTGCTGGTATCATTTATCCAGTTTATTTCAGGGTAATTAAAGTCCCCCATTATTATAACCTGCATTTCCAATCTGTAACAATAATTGTATTTCCTCACTTTCAATTATATTTGGGGGTTTAAAGCATACTCCTACTAATATTCTTTTGGAATTTGCTGCTCCTCTATTTAACTCTACTTACAAACATTCAACTTTATCACTAGGTCCACCATAAAAATCCTTTCTGACTAAAGGCTTACATTTAGGCTTAAGATACAGACAAATCCCTCCTCCACTTTTACCATTGCCCCTATCTTTCCTAAATCGATTATAACCATCCAGATTAACAATCCAGTCATGAGATTCATTCCACTATGTTTCAGTAATGCCTATTAAATCCCATTTTTCATTAATTGCTAATAATTCTAGCTCTCCCATTTTTCCTGGCAAGCTTCTGGCATTAGCGAGCATACACCTTATGTTATGAGTATGTAGTTCTGAAGTGCCTGCCACTGCACTTGAGTTACTTAACAATACCTCACTTTTGATTTTACTAACCCTTCCCCCATCTCCTCCCCCTTGACTAATTTGTTTCTAACCCGCTCTACACTTTCTACATCATTACTTTTATCTAGTCCCCCCCCCACCTATTAGTTTAAAAACTCCCCCAGCATTTCTACCATCCTTTCCCTTAGTACACCAGCTTCATTTTCATTAAGGTGCAATCCATCCCTGCTATCCATCTATAATCCATCCTTCTTTAAATCACTGCTATGCCACATAGAATGTGATTTACCCCTTTTACTGCAATTTCCACATGGTATATAGTGATAAGTATGTATATTTAGCAAGGATGTAAATGTTGTCCATTTATGTTCAGTAGTTTGGAGTCTGATCTGTGAATAAGTGCTAGAAACTAAAGCGTGTTTTCTGTCCTGTTGTCTGTAATCATTGTCCAGGTGAGTAGTTAGGACCTATTTTAACAGGGGAAGGAGCAAACTTGGGAGCTTGTGAACAGTTCTAGTGTAAGAGCAGTTATTGTGCAAGTGTGTTTAAATAAAAGGAGGGAGTTCAAAAAAAGGAGTGAAAAGGGAAAGAAAAAAGTCAGGTTAAGTTTTATTTTTCTCACTGTATCTTTTTAACTGGTAATAATCAGTCCAGTTGCAACCTCACAGAGTGTACATCCTACCACATGTATGCATGGTTAGAGCAGCTGATCCAGAATCCATACCTCGGTGTCAGGTTTGTGCGTGTTGCCTCTCTGGAAGTACAAGTTGGAGAACTGGAGAGGAGAGTTGCAACGCTTCATGATATTGCCCCCTGGAAAGTTGGTGCTTACTTAGCACAGTTTAGCTGGGCCTAGCATGGACGGTGGAGCTAGGACTAGTGAGGATGTCCAGGGAGGTAGCTGGGTTACAGTTACAAGGGGAAGCAGGGGAAACAGGAGGAGGAGGCAGGCCAGTTCAGAGTTGTCAAGCATCAACAGATTTGCCAGATTGAGTGAAACTTTTGGGGATGTCCATTCAGGAATAGCAATTCCAGATAGAGCTGTTATCTCTAACAGCTGGGAGAACAGTTCTGCTGGAAGAGTGGGGTGGGGGGGGGGCAGATTAGGCAGAGCAACAGACAGGTTTTGGCGGTAGGGGAAGGAAGATAGGGTAATTTGTCACCCAGATCTCAGCAATCGAACAGTTTGCTGTCTCCTGGGTGGTCAGATTTGGCATGTTGATGATCGGGTTGATAAATTGTTGGGAGGGGCTGGAAATGAACCGGCGCTCTTGGTACATATTGGTACTAATGACAAAGTAAGTGGAAGGTGGAGTGTCCTAAAGAATTAAATAAGCTTAAGGCAAGGACCTCCATGGTAGTATTTTCTGAGATTCTACCTGTGCCATGTGCCGCCCAGGTAGACAGAAGGATCTTAGGGAGGCTAATGTGTGGCTAAAAAAATGGTGCATTAGGGAGGGGGTTTGGGTTTTTAGAGTACTGGGCTGACTTCTCACTTAGGTACAATCTCTATAGCAGGGATGGATTTCACCTTAATGATGAGTGAGCTTGTGTACTAGGGGAAAGAATGGTAGAACAGATGGGTGAGTTTTTAAACTAGTATGTGGGGTGAGGGACCAAATGAAAGTAAAGTGTAGAGGGGGAAAGGGATGAATTAATATCCCATGGGGGTAATTACATTTTTAGTTAGTGAAGACCTTGCTGTTGGATAGAAGTTCACTAACTAAAAACTTTTGTAAATAAAATATACTATGTGCTTATATAGAGCCATATTCAATTGCCAAATCGCACTTTAATAGGGCTGTAAAAGTGCAGCTAAGCATGGTCAAGTTCTAATAATGGGAGATTTTAACTATCCTGAAATTAACTGGATAAATCAGATTCTTGAGTGCAGTCAGGTTTTATTATTTGACCAAGGTTGGAAAAGAACCTACTATAACTAAGGCTATCTTGGATTTAGTTATCGCAAATAATACTAATATAATATAAAATATCGAAATAGGGGAACCCTTGGGGAATAGTGATCACAAAACAGTTTCGTTTGAGATTTAATAAAAAAAAACAAAGTTGTAAGGGACCAACAAAAACTCTCAATTTTAAAAGGGGTTCTGTAATATCCAAACCATTATATCTAATTTTTCAAAACTCGTTCACCACAGGGTCGCTGCCAAATGACTAGAGAAAAGCAGATGTGATACCTATATTTAAGAAGGGAACAAGAGCACATTGGGGAATTAAAGACCTGTAAGCCTCAGTTGGGAAGCTTTTTGAAGGGATAGTAAGGGATAGTATACAAGAATATGTCTATTTAAATAGGATTATAAGTAGTAGTAAATACAGATTTATGAGGCATATGTCATGTCAAACAAATTTAATTCGTTTCTATGAAGAGGTTAGTAGAAACTTGGATCAAGGGACGTAATCTTTTTGGATTTTGCAAAGGCTTTTGATAGAGTGCCACATGGAAGACTAGTGTGTAAACTAAGAAGAATTGCAGAAAACATCTGCTCATGGATTGAGAGCTGGCTAAAAGACAGGAAACAAAGAGTTGTGGTAAATGGAACATACTCAGATTGCCCTAATGTGGTAAGTGGGGTTCCTCAGGGTTCAGTATTAGTTCCTCACCTTTTTAACATATTTATTAATGACTTAGAGTTATTATACTTTATTTACAAATTGCAACATAAGCTGTAGTGCAGAATACAGTAGATACAGTGACTATATAAGACAAATGTGGGAAATGTTACATACTGGTTTTGGTCGGAGCTTTCTCTCTAGTGATAGTAGCTTGAGGTGTGGCATATTTAGCTACGTCGTTCTATCCTGTTTAGAGGGCTAGGGAGAGTAAAATGAAGCTAGAGAGAAAGGTGAGGTGGGTCGGTAGATTGGCGCCAGCTTGGGGTTTGATTAGGGTAAGAGGTATTTATAGAGTGAGTGGGAGTTCCAGCCCCTCCCACAACATCAGGTTACTTTTAACCTGTTATTTGTGGTCAGGGCTTTCTCTCTAGCGATAGTAGCTTGAGGTGTGGCATTTTTAACTACGTTATCCTAGCCTGATTAGAGGCAAAAACTTACAGAGTAGTAGATAAGGAGATTATTGGATTGGGAAAACTTGGTAAGCTTACTGATTTCATTGGTAGGGTACATGCACATGGAGATCAAAAAACTGAATGGAATTTGATGGTAGAGAGTAGAAGAGTTATGGTTTGTGGGGGGTACGATATGACATGGCCTGGCATGCAAGGGAACATAGTGGTATGGTATGGCACTGTGTACACTGACTCGTTTATGGTACGGCATGGCTCGTTCTGCAAGGGGAATGATATGGTAATGGCGTGGCCGCCAAAAAAAGAGAGAGAGGCCAGCATGGGAGAGAGAGGCCAGCATGGGGCCAGCACGGGGAGAGAGTTGCCAGCATGTGGAGAAAGTGTCCAACATGAGGAGCACGGGGAGATAGAGGCCAGCACTGGAAGAGAGAGAAAGGCCAGCTTGTGGAGAGACAGGCCAGCATGGCGAGAGAGAGGCACTCATGAGCAGAGAGAGGCCAGCAGGAGGAGAGAAAGGCCAGCATGAGGAGAGAGAGGCTAGCATGAGGATCACAGGGAGAGCGAGGTCAGCACTAGGAGAGAGAGAGAGATGGCAGCCCGGGCAGAGAGAGAGGCTAGCACGAGAAGCACGGGAGAGAGAGGCCAGCATGAGAAGAGAGAGAGACCAGCACGGGGAAAGAGATTCCTGATGGAAGGACCCTGACTGATACTGAAGCCAGATATCAGGGTGCTGGTGCTGAGATTTCCAGGGAACCCAAACGGTCCTTGTGGGTAGTTGTGCAGTGTTAAGCAGCACCAGCCGCTGGGATATGGCCAACAACCAGAGAAGTTCCAGCCTCTAACCAAGGACGAGGAGTTGGAGACTGAACAGTTGGCAGAGGAGGGTGCCAAACTACCCATGGACCTGTTCTGAACCACAGACTGTTCATGTCCAGGTGGCCAGGAAATAGGTGGAGATGTCAAGGCTGACAGTCATGGAGAGTGTTATGCCAGATCAGGGCATGAGGCTATTAGGGGGCATTCCCTGAGACCCTGAAGCTCTTCCCCAACATGGATCAGCTGGATTCAGAGTTCAGGTTAGGGCACTGACCCTGAGGAGCAAGTTGAGCCTCCTCAGGTAGGTTAGAGCAGGGGAGAGGCTCGCATTGTGTGGCAAACACTATTGCCAGGCTTCACATTGTATTGCCGTCATTTTTGACTGGCAAGTCGCTGGTTTCTTATATAAGTTGTAAGGTTTTTGTTAGTAACTGAATGTGATGAGAGAAAGAGTGCTGAGTCCAGAGTAATTACGAGGCAGCAGAGTTGTGGTGTAGGTGTGATGGAGCTGTTGTTGACTAGACTGTAAAGGTGATGTGTTGAACTGGGGAATTGGTAGAGGGTGGAATTAGTAAGTGCTTCTCTATGACATATTTAATTTTAGGTCATGGTAGGTTATCCAAGAGGAAATGTTGGATAGACAGGTGGTGACATGAGTTAAAAAGGAGGGCGAAAGGTCAGGAGAGGAGATGTAGATTTGGTGATCATCAGCATAGAGATGATACTGGAAAACAAGATAACTTTTTTAGTTTGCCAATAGAGGCAGATTAAATTGAGAAATGTAAGGGACCCAAAACAGAACCTTGAGGTAACCCAACTGTGAGTCGTAGTGTTGATAAAGTGGAACTCATTCATTAATTATAGTAGATTGGTGTATTAAGTGGAAGGAAGGTAGACATACTGTATACAAGAGAGAGGTTGAAGAGGTGGGTTAGAGATAGAGATAAGTGGACATGCTGTTATATGGGAAGCTGAGAGGAGTGACGCCAGTTCATGCTCTGTAACTCAGTGAGGCGGTGGTGGAATGAGGTGGAGGTGGTCAGGTGAGAGAGAAGGCATTTTGGGTTGGATAACAGAGCAAATATAAAGGCTGAGAAGTATGTTTGTCTGAAATAATAATAATAATAACAACAACACAACAAAGCAATAATGATAACAATTATAAAAATATATAGTATTAAGTAGCAGTATACATAACATTGAAAAATTAAATGTTTGTTAGCATAAAGAAATATGGTATAAATATTAGATAGTTGTCACCTCGTGATGAGGATCACCGACTCCTCGGGTGTTGTTATTTTCCTGGGTTTATTGGCCCCCAGTGGCTCACAATTTTGTTTATTGTTGTTTTCAGAACTGTCTGACAAATTAATAAAAAACAATGTACTGCAGCATTCTAATTAGTTATTCTCTTGAGATGAAAAAAAGTATATAAACCCTTCCAACATTCAAAATAATTAGTATAGGACGCCAGTGTAGGAATTGCATCCTGAACGAGTAAACTTATGAGCATGGCAAGTGTTTAATGTGATAGATGTAACATGTCTTATGTTAATACTCTTTAGAGCTGATACACTTTCTGCTATGGGGGGGGGGGGGGGGGGGGTCTGCAAAAGGTAAGTTCTACAGAAGGAAAAGAGAGAACTTTTTTTTATAAGAAAATCACCTATAGTGAAAATTATATCACACACATGGTATTAATTCTAAGAAGGGTCAGTAGCAAAAGCCAGGAATGTATGGGTATATATATATATATATATATATATATATATATATATATATATATATATATTTATTTAATAAAATTCAAGAGGGAAGTGTACAAGGCATCATGATTTGTAGTTAGAAGATAAAAGATGTAAGGGTTATGTGAGAAAGTACTACTTTAAATAAAAGAAATAAATAAGGACGTGACAGGGTAAAACACTTGAGGAATTTAAGCATACCTGTTATAAGCATATGAAAATCCCAAGGTATAATTATGCCTGACTTGGCACCCTGATTTTTAGGCGCATGCCAATTGCGCCAGCACGCGCACACAACAGCACGCAGGGAAATTCCACTCCTGACATCTGTGCGTACTCCAACAGCTGCACTCACCCTGTACCCATCCTCCTCCTCCCTATGCCCCCTGTACCCATCCTCCTCCTCCCTGTGCCTCATGTACCCATCCTTCTCCCCCCTGTGCCCATTCTCCTTCTCCATAAACCCCCTATGCCCAGCCCAGTTCCACCCCATGTCTCTCTCTCTCCTCCCAGTAATGCGGGATCTACCAGAGAAGCCAGTAAGGTTAGTACATAACTGACAATCTGTTAGTTCATGATGGGTATAGGGAGAAGGAGAATGGGTACAGGGTGAGTGAGTACTAACCTTACGAGCTTCCCTGGTAGAGCCCTCATTACTGGGAGAAGAGAGAGAGAGAGACCTGGGTGGAACTGTGCTGGCGATGGTCATAGGGGGTATATGGAGAAAGAGAATGGGCACAGGGAGGAGGAGGATGGCTACAGGGGACACAGGGAGAAGGTGGATGGGTACAGGGTCAGTACCGCTGCTGGAGTAGATGTCGGGAGCGGTATTTCCCTGCTAGCTGTTGTGTGCATGTGTATGCGTCAGGGCGCATGCGTCGGGGCGCATTTGGCGTGCGCTGAAAAGTTGTGCCATGGCCTGACTTATATGCATATAAAATGGGTAAACCAGATAGGCCTTTTTGCTTCTTATCTAATCTATGTTTCTATATATAACATTATATGTGTGAGAAAGATAAAATTTAATTAAGAGGGAATAAAAGAATAGGCCTGGTTTGTGATATACTTATACAGAGGGATAAAATGGGATGTGGAAGATGGACATGAGTGTGAAGATCCCCAAAAAAGCTACAGACAATCACTGCCTTTGGCCACAGGAACTCCCCACTAAATAGGCGATCTTCGTTGAAGGAATGGGCTGCTCGGTATCCAGCTAACGTATCAGGAACATGTACATGTACTGTAGCTGAGGAAAATAATAAAGCCCTCCCGTTAAATGAAACACATCATCCTCTATGCGTTTCAAGTACCAACAACCAGTTTTTTTTTTTACAGCAAACGCTCACAGTTTTTCATGTTTGTTTGAGGGCCTATCCCAAAAATCCCCTCCCCGATCAGGGTCATCCTGTAATTGCCCCAACGTCCTGCAGTGACATTTTGTGGGCAAGAATTGGAATTATGTGTCCTTTTCTATACCTATTCTTTAAAACATGACATTATATTAGTTAAGCGCAAACTTATCTTCACAAACACTTCCACTTTGCTACTCAGCGAAGAGAGGATAATCTTTCCGGATTGGCCCTGATTCTCTGGCTGATCACCGGTCCTCTTGTCGGGACAGCCCATTAGCGTTCTGGTTGGCACTTTTCCATCTGTGTTTAATTACAAAGTCCTATGCCTGGAGCACAAGACTCCACTGCAGCAGCCTCCCATTGTCTCCAGCTACTCGGTAAAGCTAGCACAGCGTGTTGTGGTCTGTGACCACCATAAAAGGACGTCCAAATAAATAGGGTTGGAGCTTTTTGAGGGCCCACACTACCGCCAAGCACTCTTTCTTGATGGCTGTGTATGCTAATTACCGGTCGACCAATTTACGGCTGAGATAAGCGACAAGATGCTCCTCCCCTTGCTGATTGACCTGGCTGAGGACAGCCTCCATTCCGTAGGTTGATGCATTCGTGTGAACCAAAAAGGGTCGGGTGTAATCCGGTGTAGCGAGTACTGGTGCTCGCACCAAGGCATCCTGCAGCCGGCGAAAAGCAGTTTCACATGCCGGGGTCCAGTCCAATATTCGAGGCATCCTTTTCTTGGTTAGGTCCATCAGGGGCTTTGCGATCATGCTGTAAGAAGGGACACATTTACGGTAATACCCTGCCATGCCCAGGAAAGCCATTACCTGCTTCTTAGTTTAGGGGGTCGACCAGGTAGCTATCCCTTGAATCTTAGCTGGCTCTGGTCGGATCTTGCCACCCCTTACCCAGTGTCCCAGGTATTGCACCTCAGCCCTAGCCCACTGACACTTGTCTGGCTGAAGGGTAAGCCTGGCATCCCTAATCCGGTCTAACACCTGCTTGATGTGGGCAAGATGTTCACCCCAAGAAGAGCTAAAGATGGCTATGTCATCTAGGTACGCCTGGGCATAGGTATGACACCCCTGTAATAGCTGGTCGACCAACCTCTGGAAGGTAGAAGGGGTGTTTTTCATCCCGAAGGGCATCACCGTGAACTGGTAGAGCCCGAATGGGGTGATAAAGGCCAACTTTCCCTAGACCAGTCTGCAAGAGGGATCTGCCAATAGTCCTTTGATAGGTCAAGGGTAGTGAGATATTTGGCTGACCTCAACCTATCTAAGAGCTCATTCATCCTAGGGACTGGATAGGCATCAGTCTTAGTTTTCTCATTTAACTTACGGCAGTCCTTACAGAACCGTGTGGTACCGTCTTTCTTAGGGACCTGTACTACAGAGGAAGCCCAGGGGCTGCTAGAGTGTCCAATAACTTTCATCTGGAGCATCTCCTCTAACTCCTCATGAATGGTCACGGACCGCCTTAGGGACTCGATAGGGAGTCTTAGAGGGGGACAGATGTGGTAAGCACGTTAGGCTAAATAAGTGCATCCCAGGGCTTTAGTAAATAAAGGGTGGCTAGTCACTGATGGAAAGATAACACATAGGGGACTACCGGAACCTTACTGTGTTCATGTTCCCTTTCCCATGCCTCCGGGATGACCTCTAAGGGACCTCTCACTTTTCGTCCATACAGGAGTTCAAAGGGTAAGAACCCTGTGGACTCCTGAGGGACTACCCTATAAGCGAAGAGGAGGTGGGGCAGCAATTTCTCCCACTCCCGCTCCTGTTCTATGAAGGCTCTAAGCATTTGTTTGAGAGTCCATTGAACCGTTCACATAAGCCATTGGTTTGGGGATGGTAAGGGGATGAATACAGATGCTTTATACCACAAACCTGCCACAGTTGCTGGGTTAGCTTGGCCATAAACTGAGTCCCTTGGTCAGATAATATCTCCCTCGGGAACCCTACCCTCGAGAAGATTTCCACTAGGGCTTCTGCTACAGTAGTAGCAGTTATTTTACTCAAGGCTACAGGTTCAGGGTACCGGGTTGCATAATCCACTACAGTTAGAATGTACCGTTTCCCTGAGCGGCTGGGGTGGGCTAGGGGACCAACTATATCAATAGCAACCCGCTGGAAAGGGGTCTTTATAATGGGCATACTCTGGAGGGGGCCCCTGGTCCCTTGACCTTGTGGCTGAACCTCTACACAAGTCACATGTATCACAATATTCCTTTATGTCCCTGTTCACCCTAGGCCAGTAAAATATGTGAGTTAGACATTGTCAGGTCCTCTTACTCTCCATGTGCGCACCTAAGGGAATGTCATGGGCCAATCCTAGCAGAGCCATTCTGAACTTTCTGGGGATGATCAGTTGCTTTCTCGCCTCCACTGGGCCTGCGGTACCCTCCCCTGTGGTAACTCAATAGAGCAACTCTTGGTCCCAAATACACTGTTCCCCTTCCTTCCCTTATTCGCCCTTGTTCGCCTTCTTCCGAATCGCCTCTAAGGTGCTATTGTCCTGTAACTCCCTCTTAAACTCCTCTACACTGGCCCAAGTAACCCCAGTTCCCCAAGCAAGTAATGGACTTACCCGAGTCGGATGTTACATAGTTACATTACATAGTATTTAAGGTTGAAAAAAGACTTTCAGTCCATCAAGTTCAACCTTTTAAGATCTCCTCTGATCTGCAATATGAGGATTAACTATTAATTCATTAGTTGTTAATTAATTATTAATCAATTATTTAATTTTTTTAATTTTTTTTTATTATTAATTAGTCCAGAGGAAGGAAAATAGAAAAAAAAAAAAAAACACAAGCGAGACTTAGCCAATTGTCTCAAAGGGGAAATGTAAAAAATTTGGATCAATACACTGTCTCTCTAATTATCCATGATAACCCTGAATTCCCTTTTTAATTAGAAATAAATCTAGTCCCCTTTTAAAGTTATCTATCGAATCCGCTGTCACCACCTCCTCTGGTAGAGAATTCCACAGATTAACCACCCTTACTGTGAAGAACCCTTTTCTTTCTTTGAGGTGGAATCTTTTTACTTCTAACCTCAAGGGATGTCTTCTTGTTAGTTGAAAACCTCTTGGCACAAAAAGCTCCCCTGACAAATCTTTATACTGACCCTGGATGTATTTATATAAGGTAATCATATCTCCTCTTAGACGCCTTTTTTCTAGAGAAAATAAGTTTAATTAGGTTAGACTTTCTTCATAACTTAGCCCCTCCATTCCCCTTATTAGTTTTGTTGCCCTTCTCTGTACCTTTTCCAGCTCTAAAATGTCCTTTTTATGAAGTGGTGGATGTGTGGGTAAGAAGTCCGCTGGCCCTGGTTCTGGATCCTTTACACGCTGGGCGCAGGTCACTCCATTAGCCCCAGGTCATTGCCCAGTAGCACATCCACGGGCAACCCTGACATCACTCCTACTTCCGGGAGACCCTGGCCGGTATGCCAATCAATCTGTACCTGGGCCACAGGGATGGAATGTCGCTGCCCTCCAGCCACCACTACGTCCAATTCCTTAGGTAGCAAAACCGATGAGCTAACAAAATCTGGATGGATAACCGTGATGGCTGTCCCAGTGTCTCTAAAACTTTTCACAACCTGTCCACCCACGAGAACCTGTTGTAGATGCCGCCTGAGGTTGTCCCCCTGGGGGAGCTGTACACTATTAATGGACGCAAAACCAGGAAATCTATCGGAGTAGTCATGGTACTGTTCAGGACCCTCATCCTCATATAATGGGTCCTCCCAGTCCCCTAAATTATAAACTAACCGGCTGGGGGCCGGGACCAGTCTGGCAGGGGGTATGGGGGCAATCCCTCCTCAGATGCCCCATCCAATTACAGCTAAAACACTGGGGCTTAACCCATCCCTCCCGGGTCACCTGTCACAGTGGCCCCCCTAGCTGGGATGTGTCGGGCCCAGATACTTGCCTGGCTGCCGAGGCCCTGGGAGGGGCTGGGGCCTGGTTCCCCCAGGGTACGACTGCTGGTGGGGCGGGGATGGGAAGAAGCTGCCCCTCTCTATTTGTTGAGCTGCTTTGATATGCCAACCGTGTAGCCACCCGCGTCTCCTGGTACTGATCCGCTAGACGTCCGCCTCCTCAGTGGAAGTGGGCTTCTGGTCTATGATCCACTCTTGCATTGAGTCTGGTATCCGATAATACAACTGTTCCATCAAAATAACGTGTGTAGCATCTTCCAGGCTGGAGGCAGCTGTAACGGCTACCCCGGTAGTGAGAGGGTACCAGCCGTTGGAGACGTCCTTTTCTGAAGCAAGGTGCTGTGCAGTAATGAAATATTTATTCCCATCCACGATATCCCATTGTATAATCCAGGAGTGCTGTAAAATGTGGCAGAGTAACAGTACCATAAATCCCCCCTCAAGGAACGAGACGATGCTGCGTTTTGAAGGGCCAAGTAGAACTCTCCTTTAATTGAAACAAAAAAAACATTTTTAAACATTTCACATACACAGTAGGGGCAGTGACTACCTTTGGTCAACCCCTACCTCCATTGTTCATGGTGCCCTCTTGTCTGCTAAAACTCTTTTGTTCTGCTATCTCTTGTGTGTTTTAGCAGATACTATCAAGAGGCAGATGGCAACTTCTGACCAAGTGTATGAGTTGTATGCAATAGTCACACGAACACCAGCCATTCGGTTCTGTTTAACCCCTCCGGCAGTATAGTTGGTTCGCTTCAGGCAAAAAATACAGGCATCATCATAGTTCTGTTACAGCAGCCTCACCTCTCAACCAGCTTTCACAGGCATGCCTCATTGCCACATTAGATCCACATCAGTTTCCCTCCCCAACTTAGTCATGGTGCGAAATTGCCTACGGTAGGTCTCAGGCGTTATTGCATATCGGTCGAGGAGTACTTGCCGGACCTTGAAGTAGTCCTCCGCCTGGTCCAGGGGAATAGTCTGGTAGACAATGCTGGCTTTGCCTCTAAGCTGACCATCAAGGAGCTTGACCCACTTGGCTTGGGGAATATGGTGAAGCTCGCACTGCAGCTCAAAGTCCTGAAGGTAGCCATCAATATCTTCTCTGTCCTCATCAAAGTACCTCAAGCTTTTGAAGACTGCTTTGAGTGAGGTTGACAAAGTCTCCATTTCCCCGCTGGCTGAATTGTGAGCAGGAGCCTCAGATGCTCTCTCATTCACTCTGGATCTCCTGGGAAAAGTCTTTTATCATTTGATCAATTTGTTCATCGGATGGTCTAGTGGCAAAGAGGTATCACCTGCAGAACAATCTAGGTCCTCTGGTCGGCCTAACTGCTGGCCAGCTTCCTCTACCCTTCTCAGCTCCTGGATCGTGGCAGCACGGGTTGCCGGATATTTTGCTATTCTTACTACCAGTTCTTGCACCAGGCTCACTGCCACCACTTGTGAATATCCCCAAAAATGCTACAGACAATCCCTGCCTTTGGCCAAAGGAACTCCACACTAAATAGGCAATCTTCGTTGAAGGAATGGGCTGCTCGGTATCCAGATCATGTGCATGTACTGTAGCTTAGGAAAAGAATAAAACTCTCCCGTTAAATTAAACACACCATCCTCTATGCGTTCCAAGTAACAACAACCACTTTATTTTTTACAGCAAACTCTCTCTCACATGTTTTTTATGTTGGTGGGAGGACCTATCTCAAAAATCCCCTCCCGATCAGGATCATCCAGTAATGAAACAGCAGCTGGGGGGTTATGGGCTTGGGTGATTAGAGCCACTCAGGAGCGGATGGATGTGGGGGCTTGGCTTGATGGGGTGGAAAACTGGGCCCCACCCACAGAGGATCACAGCGCCAAAAAAGAACAAAGGGCCTGTAATCACCCCAACATCCTGCAGTGACATCTTGTGGTAAAGAATTGGAATTACATGTCCTTTTCTACAACTATCCTTTAACTAATACTGTCATGTTTTAAAGGCAAACTGATATTCACAATGAGTTTCTGTGGCTCAGTACAGATCAACAAGTGGCTCTTCAGTCAAGTCCAAATTCATTAGCATGAATATAAACTGTTAATAGCTGTAAATTGAATGTTTATTATTTTATTTATTAAAAAGCAAAATAAGCAAAATGTATAATATTGTACTCACGGATCTGTGTGCTATTTCAGAAAAAAGTATCAGTAAATTAAATAATCTCATAAACCTGTTCTTTTTGGCCCTTTATGCTGAGATTTGCCCTTAAAGAGATATGGACAGTTTCTCAATTTTGCTAGATATATAATATTCCTGTGTATCTAATTATGTTTATATTATTTATTTTATTAAGAATTGCTTAGTAGTTCTGTTTTAATAGAGGGTGGTGCCCAATGCAGATTATGCAGACACAGACTCTGTAGAGCTGGATGAGTATTAACTCAGTATACTAACCAATCAGTGACTGTCTCTCATCAACAATCTGCAACATGCTGCTGAGGTGTGATCCCTGATGGGCTAGGACACTACACTGCACATCCAGCCCTACAGTGTCTGTGTCTACATATGCTGTAGTGGGTAGACCCATACAGGGACTATTTGTTTGATTTTAGGCAGTAAATACAGAGCTTATAAGCACTTCTTCCTAAAATAAAGTACATAAAAGTAAACAGACAGACAGATAGATACAATAAATAAAATAAAGTGTGTAAAAGTAAATAGATAGAGAGAGATATGATATACCTAGTAACATCCAGGAACATTACATGGCAACTAAAATGGGTTGTCCTGCTCTGACACAATAAAACAGAAAAAATTAAATATATCTAAACAATTTTAAATAAATGATAAATAATATGAGTTTACCAAAGACACACATTACTTTTTTTCCAGTTTATAACAAAAAAGATATATCACAAATATATAAATTACCATTTTGAAAGCCAACTTATTTAGTGCGCTTCATAAATTTTATTTATTTATACAATATTTATATAATTTTGACATTAACTTGCTTACAGCATAAACACTTTTCATATAATTTACATAGAAAGCAAAGGCAGGGTGACAATAAATATACTGTTCATATCATGAGATTCATTATTGTTCTATTATTCCTCTGTATAAATATGAATGCATAATGTATAAATCCTTGGAACAATGTAAATAAGATCTAAAAAATGCCCACAAGCAATAAATGTTCCCACCCAGGTTAGTTTATCATTTGACAAACTAGTATAATGTTCGTTTGTGTCTGTATAAAAATGACACTTTGAAAAATCGCATTACAAGTCACCAAGGAGGCTCAAGCAAGTCCTCCATCAGCCCTATTAAATTCCCCCAACGTTGGAATCCATAGCTGTTATGTTGCCTGCAAGCCTTGTGGCTAATAAATTTGACTTGTAAAGCAACACCTCAAGGACTTGCGGGGTAAGGGCGAGAAAAGGCTACAGGACGTGGAAATTTGAACTGCGTGCCAGCAAATCCTTTGTTCTGTCAAGCCCGTAACTGTTACATTTCCAAACATGCTATTAAATTGCTATGCATCCACTAGTGTTCAATGGAGGCGAAAAGCCAACTGGTACTAGAGAGGACCCGCTAAGGGGGTAAAGTTTAATCCGTAGCACTGTAAATGCAAATATACACACACAACTGTATTTATAATTAAAGGGAAAGTGATGTTAGGTATTAAAATGAATAGCACAACATCCTCAAACTCGCAAATCTGCAATATAAAATACTATTTTTAATGTTTAAATTCTGCGTTATATATGAACCAAGCAATCAAAGTGTTAATACATATGATGGAACTCACATGTACTAGAATATCATATTTACTGATTTACGATTATTACATTATTTGTGGTGTGTATGCTGGTCCGATCATAACTCGTAATTGAAGCCCGTAAGACTTTGAAATCCAACCTCCATTTTTCAGAGATGTAAGCTCCATCTAAACCGATAACTACAAGTTTGACTAATTGTTTATGTTCACGGCCGCGCATCCTACATTCTATAAATGGTTTACATGTTTGCGTCTCAAGCCTGTAACTCGTGGCATGTCCTAATTTAATAGTAGCCAAATTTCAAGCCCTCAGACCTTGCAGGCATGCCGATGCCTCTACGGGCTTCTAATTTAATAGGGCTGCAAGTCTTCAAGAACGTGTAATTAAAATGAATATAACATTAGTAGATAACTAGTTACTTGCCCTTCAAAAATTACGACAAGTCTCGCGGTTCGGATTTTTGTGTGTAAGTCAGTATTTAGTGATTGCTCGTTAGATCTATTTTGTAACCGCGTGTGAGGTGCCGTAGAGCCTATCACCTCCGCATTTGCGGCCCCTAGCTTTGCGAGGGTCCGCATTTGCGGCCTGCAATGAGCCTTCAGCTCATTGCAGCCGACGTCTTCTTCTCGTGTCGACGATTTGTAGATTGACAACTATTATATGTGATGTAACCTAAATAAGAATCGATAAAAAAAGTATATATATATATATATATATATATATATATGTTTATTAAAGTGAATTATTTAAATTACTTAAATATTAAAATTATTTACTGTATACACTCGAGTATAAGCCGGCCCGAGTATAAGCCGAGGCACCTATTTTATCACAAAATACTGGGTAAAATGAGTGACTCGAGTATAAGCCAAGGGTGGTAAATGTGCTGCCCCCTGTGTCCCTTTTGTGCCTTCTGTGTCCCCCTCTCTCTCCCGTGTCTCTTCTCCCCTCTCCCTTCCCTGTGTCTCTTCCCCCCTCTCCCTTCCCTGTGTCTCTTCCCCCCTCCTCATTCTCAACCTCCCTCCTTAACCCCACTCCTCAACCCCACTCCTCATCCTCAACCTCCCTCATCATCCCTCCTCATCCTCAACCTCCCTCCTCAACCCCGTCCTCAACCTCAACCCCCCTCCTCCACCCCCCTCCACAACCTCAACCGCCTCCTCATCCTCAACCCCACTCCTCATTCTCAACCTCCCTCCTTATCATCCATCCTCATCCTCAACCTCCCTCCTCAACCCCCTCATCCTCAACATCCTCCTCCTCAACCCCCTCCTCAACCTCCCTCCTCAACCCCCCTATACTCAACCCCCCCATCCTCAACCCCCTCATCCTCAACCTCCCTCAACCTCAACCCCCCTCCTCAACCTCCCCATCCTCAACCCCCCCATCCTCAACCCTCTCCTCAACCTCCCTCCTCATCCTCAACCCCCCTCATTCTAAACCCCCCTCATACTACCCCTCTAACCCCCCCCCTCACTTACCTGCTCCAGCCTCCGCTCCTTCCTTATCTTGATGTGGCGCGCATGTGCAGTCACATGCGAGCCACGTCATTAGCATATACCGGGTGCCGGCACCCGGTATATGCTAATGACGTGGCGAGCGTGTGACGTCACGTCATTAGCATATAACGGGTGCCGGCACCCGGTATATGCTAATGACGTGGCGCGCATGTGACTGCACATGCGCGCAACATCAAGATAAGGAAGGAGACACAAGAGGAGGCGAATGACTCGAGTATAAGCCCAGGGGGCCTTTTTTAGCCTTAAAAAAAAGGGCTGAAAAACTGATTCATTTTGATTCAAAAAGCCATTCCTTTGTTGATTTGGATGTATGCTTTGGGGCGTTGTCATGTTCAGCTTTCTAGCAGAAGCCTGAAGGTTTTGTGCCAATATTGACTGATATTTGGAACTGTTCATAATTCCCTCTATCTTAACTAAGGCCCCAGTTCCAGCTGAAGAAAAACAGCCCCAAAGCATGATGCTGCCACCACCATGCTGCAATGTGGGTATGGTGTTCTTTTGGTGATGTGCAGTGTTGTTTTTGCGCCAAACATATCTTTTGGAATTATGGCCAAAAAGTTCTACCTTGGTTTCATCAGACCAAAACACCCTTTCTCACATGCTTTTGGGAGACTTCGGATGTGTTTTTTCAAAATGTAGCCTGGCTTGGATGTTTTTCTTCGTAAGAAAAGGCTTTCGTCTTGCCACTCTACCCCATAGCCCAGACATATGAAGAATACGGGAGATTGTTGTCACATATACCACACAGCCAGTACTTGCCAGATATTCCTGCAGCTCCTTTAATGTTGCTGTAGGCCTCTTGGTAGCCTCCCAGACCAGTTTTCTTCTTGTCTTTTTATCAATTTTGAAGGGTTCTCGGTATTGTCATTGTTGTGCCATATTTTCTCCACTTGATGATGACTGTCTTCACTGTGTTCCATGGTATATCTAATGCCTTGGAAATTCTTTTGTACCCTTCTCCTGACTGATACTTTTTAACAATGAGATCCCTCTGATGCTTTGGAAGCTCTCTGTGGACCATGGCTTTTGCTGTGGGATGCGACTAAGAAAATTTCAGGAAAGACCAACTAGAGCAGCTGAACTTTATTTGGGGTTAATCAGAGGCACTTTAAATGATGGCAGGTGTATGCTGACTCCTGTTTAACACGATTTGGAATGTGATTGCTTAATTCTGAACACAGCTACATCCCCAGTTATAAGAGGGTGTGCAGACTTATGCAACCACATTATTTTTCTTTTTTTTTTCTTCCCTCCACCTAAAAGATTTCAGTTTGTTTTTTCAATTGAGTTATACAGTTTATAGGTCACATTAAAAAGTTCTGAAATTAATTATCTTTGTCTAATTTTTTTACAGCAGAGAAACCTGACATTTTAACAGGGGTGTGTAGACTTGTTATATCCACTGTATATTCTTGAATTCTATTTTTGTGTATATTCTATAAACCCCATCTCTCTTATATGCTACACATTATATATATATAAATATATATATATATATATATATATATATATATATATATATATATATATATATATATATATATATATATATATATATATATATATATACACATTATATATATATATATATATATATTTATTTATATATATATATATATATATATATATATATATATATATATATAAATTGTGTTTCTTAGACCATTTACCATTTTAGAAACAAGACTGAATAGTTTCTAATGTAAGCATCAACGCAAACAATCCACAACAGCTTTCTGATTATTAGCAGGAGTTAGACACATTTCTCTTCAAAACAGGTAAAGATTTAAGGATAAAACTGTTGATACAGGCGAGGCAATTATAGTTTCCAAAACCTGCTGAATACTTCTTGTCTCACCTGTATTCACACCATCTTATTCCTACATTCCTTGACTGTCTGAGAATCTGTGAGGAACTGGTTGATATGTTACAGACTTACAACTACCTTATATAAAATAGTAATAAAAATAATGAAAATCAGTAGAGATAGGATCCAAACATAGTTAAGAAATGTAAGCATGGCTTGGATCAGGGTCATGGCTTATGTTTTAGGTAAATACAATGCCCATAATAGATGAGCCTTTTGGTTCGTATCTGACATAAAATCCATATTAATATGAATGTTTCAGTAGATGCTAAATACATTACATGGATTGTATAGTGATCATTTCCTTTTTGTTTACTTGCTTGTGCAGCCATTTCATTATTTTTATGATGCTGTGAGTCAGTTATGAATGTCTTAGGACTTCACAGAACTGAGGGAATGAAGTAGCACAGGAACATTTCTTTCTTTATAATTATGTGTATGCTCCAAGTGTTCTAATTCCTATGAGAAAAACTGCAATACTACAGAACATTTAATTGTGTTGCGTTTGATATTTAGCTAAGAAATTAGCATATGTTCTGTGCTACATTTATTTAGCTAAACCAATTAAACTAACTCTACTGCATATAATTTAATTGAGATCACACAATACTCTGGCAAAGGTGATTGTCAGTGAGAGGTATCTCACTAGAGTTGTTGGTTTTCCAAACTCAGCCAACATGGTGTGATGTGTCTCCAAATCAGCTCTCACTATACTACATTTCCGGTATTATTTTCTGTAGGCTCTTTTCTGTCATCTAGTAAATAATATGTAGTAAATATGGTTCAATGTGAACTGAAACTGTATCTACTAAAATTTCAAATGGACAAAGAGGGACACACGTTGAAAAGGTCTGCTCTGTTAGGTGTTGTTACCACTGATACTGCAGGCTTCCATCTTTCTCCTGGACTTCAACACAAGGAACTGGAGAAAGTGGCACATAATCAGTGGTGGAAAACAGGATTTCACCATTAAATGTGGTACTTTCCTTAAGAATAGGAACATTTGGGAGGCAAAGAAAAATAAATCCTCTAAACATTCTTTTTTGTTGAGATTTATTCAAAAAGCTTATTACATGGTTGCTACATTGCCATGTAACATTTAATGTATGCTTATGTGAATAAAGTTGATTTGGAGAAGCCGGCAACAGTAACAAAATCCATTACAATTATGGCTGAGATATAACAACTAAATGTAAGCAGCCACATAGTACATAGAGTCTGGATTGAAGTTCGCCATTTTCTAACAATATAATACCAACAATAAAGTGACATAACTTTATATCATACCAATAGTACATATTATATCAATAATTGTAGATATATAAAGATAGCGATTTGACGTCCACTGATGGAATAAGTTAATATAACTCATTTATTTGGGCAGACACTTTTCTATACTCAAGTTTTTATTTTGTTGCATTATCATAACTATCTTATACAAGAATATTAATAAAAGTTAAGTTTTATTGACATTTACAGAGGTAGTATATTTTGACATTTTTGTTCACAAAAAAATTGTAGCTTTTTAGGCTTGAACTCTTTGTTTCAACCTCTGACTTGTGAGTTCAACATTTTTTCTCTCTATCTTTTTGTTTAAAAAAATGCTGATGCATTTATGGAAATGATGATGGTGTAAGAGATCCCATTTCTAAGAAATATTATTGTGCACCTGACCATACACCTTTCTCAATTTAATTCTTACCCCACGGAATTACCATTCACCAAAATAAAACATTATTGTACTAGCGATATCCCTGTATGTATAATTCCTCCATTAAATCCCCTGCATGAGCAGAAGTGCAATACATGCTGTGCAAATAACTCCATACACAGCAAGACTTACCTTTTGTACATAGACTTCCATAGCAATTTATATTGTTTCAACTTAACAGAAATTGCTATATCTTTCAAATTTCTGTTATCTGGGTAGTGTATCAAAAAGTATCTATTGTCTCTGTTCATACAAGTTTCTTGACCTGTAAAGATTTAGTGCCCTTTTATAATCTTAATTAACTGTATCTTAATGGTCTTTTACTCCATTAGGGAATTATTATTAAACTGTTTTTCTTTGCTTACATCTAATTCCCTCCTCACATTGTTTTTGTAGTTCTATCATATGTTAGTAAAAATAGCAAAAATGTATGTTTGATCCCTTGGGGGCCAATCAAAGAGTAGAAATTGTTGTAACATATAAACAGAAGTGACTACCATTACCCCAGTTGGATTGCTTTGTGAGAGGTGATTTTTTAGAATAGATTAATAATAATTTAAATATATATTTTTTGTACCACATTATAGTTATGAGATCACTGCAACCCCTAAGAACAATAGATCTGAAGTCCTTAAAAAGTCTGTAAAATATTCAGATTTCTGATGTCACAATAATGTATTCTAGCTACCCTAACTTTGTATCTACTGTACATTCCTCTCTCCTGTCCATATCATTCACATGTTGATTATCATTTACAATTAAGCCGCCACAACTCTAATACATCTTACATACTGACATTTGTATCCAATACTACCCAAAGCCTACCTCCTGCAATCTGCAGTTATCTCCCCTTATACATTGTCCATTTCACATCATACTTCAAGTCCCACCACATACAGTTTTAGTTACTTTATTCAGATATTTTCCCAGCTCCTGTCAGATTGTCAGGTCACGTTCCTGGTTCTCATCCTGATCTTCTCAATCTACCATAATGCCAGCATATTTCATCCCTGCTCATCTCAGAAGGGACATAATTGAAGTAATACATCAATTTGGTATTGCTTTTAATGCCGACATATTACACCACTGAGAACAAAACTGATACCAAAAGGGAAGTGTTGGTTATGATAAGATGCAAAGATCCTAGACTGGACAGAAAACTCAATGTCACAGAGTTTGTTCTATCATTCAGGATTTATCTGGATATAGTCTGCTCCTCTTTCCCTCTATGATATCAGGAACTTAATTACTATATGTACCTGATAGTTGATCCCTCCCATAAATATGCAGGATAAAACTATTATGATTATCATCGTTTTCTTCCATAGCCAAAAGTGCCACAGCCCTGACCCATTTCCACTGCTCAACAACAAATTATTCTATCAACACTTTGGGGGGATTAAAACCATGGCGTGCCAACCCTGCCTGCCCCCTCTCCATGCCACTAAGCAGACCCAACTGAATTCAAGCTGGAGATAAAGCAGGACCTTGCTTTAGAGGTGGTCAATCTAGTACACTGAGTGGGAAGACAGGACCTGAGGGGGAAATATATATTTGGGAGTGCAACCTGTTGTACAGGGAGAACGAACCAAAGAGGGAAGAACAACCTTTGACAGTGCTAAGACAACTGATCATTCCCAAGCGATATCGGGCAGCCTTGCTAGCCATTGCCCATGGCATTTACTTAGGAATCACCAAACTCATCAATGCCTTACTCAGGCCTTTTATTGGCCTGGGTTATCACAAGATATCACTAGTTTCTGTGCTTCATGTGATACTTGTCAGCTCTTTTGTGGCCCTGGGCCCCGGGTTCCCTTGAATCTTATGCCCATTATAGAAATTCCCTTTAACCGAGTGGCTGTAGATATCATTGACCCCCATTGCTAGACCTAGTAAGCCGGGCAAGAGATACATCCTCACTTTGGTGGATTATGTAATCTGGTATCTGAAGGCTGTAGCTCTTGGCCACATTACAGCAGCAACGGTGACTAATGCCTTGGTAGCTATTTTGACCCTGGTTGGATTCCTAAGTGAAATTTTGTCAGATCAGTGTACCCACTTTATGGCTGAGCAGCAGTCATGGAAAATGTGTGGAGTGACTGAGGTTGAATCCCTATCATCTTGAGATCAATGGTTTGTGTGAGAGGTTCAATGGCACATTGAAGGCTGTAATTAGAGTCTTTGTAGACCAGGAGAAGGATTTGGAAAATTTGCTTCCCTTCACCTCTGTTGCTTACACAAAGGTCCCTCAAGAGTCCACAGTGTTCTCTCTATTTTGAAATCTTGCAGGGGCAGTGAGTGAGGAGCCAATAGACCCATTTTGGGAGGGGCCCAGCAGGGGGAGGAACTCTTTGTAATGCCATATGTGCTGTGGCTGAGAGATAGGCTGGAGACACTGAGTGGGCTAGCTAAGGAGCATCTTCTTGCATCCCAGGCAAAAAGAGGTGCTTCTATGATCAGAAAGCCCAGGCTAGGGAATACCAGGTAGGCCCTCAGGTATTAATGCTGGTACCCAATCCCCCAGAACAAGCTCCAGGCAATTTGGAATGGTCCTTAACAAAGGATCAGGAAATAAACAACACCACCTATGAGGTAAAAATGGATGAGCAACAGCAGTTTCAGAAGGTGATCTATGTGAATATGCTGAAGCAATACCATAGTTGGAATCCCCAAGAAATGGCCATATGCCTAGTAGAGGGAGAACATTCTGAGGATGGATACTACCAGACATGCTTGCCCCTACTGACCAGTCCCATACTTCCCTTATCCTGACTGACCTGTCACCTAACCAATTACAGCAGCTTGAGGGGGTGTTGAGTTGCCACCAAGGCTTGTTTTCAACCTGACTGGGTTGGACAAACCTACTGGTCCATGAGGTCCTTACCTCTAACCCTTCCCCACTTCACCAGCTCTTGTATAGTGTGCCAGAGACTGTGAAGGGAAATATAAGAAGGGAGCTGAATGAGATGTTAGAGCTAGGGTCATTGAGCCATCTTTTTTTAGTTCACTTCTGTTCAGCCCTGAGAAGTGCCAGTTTGCCAGGGGTGCAGTACTTAGGGCATATCGTAGGAAGTAGGAGATACAGCCAAGGTAGCCTCAATAGAGCAGGGGCCCACCCCAGTGAGTAAGAGAGAGGTGTTTGCATTGAGTACAACAGGGTATTACTGTCCTACTTGCCACGGATTACAGCCATACCTTTTTGGGAAATGGTTGTTGTTGTCACAGACCATATCACATTGTGCTGGCTCACTAGAGTGGTTGGAGACAATTGTCATCTGTTGCGATGGAACCTAGCCCTGCAGGCTCATAACAATACAGTAGGGTAGAGCTCATCAGAACATTGATGGTCTTGAACTGACTGGTGACTAGGGGGGTGATTTTTATGACAGTATTGAGGTATAGAGGAAGGAGTGTAAGGAACAGTAAGGGTGGAAAAGACAAGAGAGAATGCTTAAAGGAAAGGGACTGGGAGAGGTGTGGAGAGAGGGAAAGGTGTGGAGAGAGGAGTAGAGAGAGGTGTAGAGCGAGGGAGAGGATGGGAAACAGGAAGAGGTGTGGAAAAAGAGAAAGGAATGGTGCGAGGAGGATAGAGAGAGAGGGCAGATGAGAAGGAATGGCATCTGACAGGGCCAGGAGTGGCACCAGGGCGTATTAGGAGGGGCCAGGAGTGACAGCAGAGTAGTAGAGGTGGAAGGAGGGAAGGATGCCCCAGCAGCAGGTACATATCGATCAGGGACAGTTTTTGATCACAGTGGTGGGAAGAGTGCAGGGCAGGGACAGACCTCAGGGACAGATAAGGGAGGTGAGCAATACCAGGAGGACAAGAAGCTGTTTCCAAGCGCAGGCCCCAAATTATACCCACAGAGAATTCATGGTTCTTCTTACTGCCATTTGTGCCCGTACCAGCATTCTGCAAGGGGGTCAGCAACATAAGGCCTGGTCAGAAGATATGGAAGAAAGTAGCCAATGAGGTCACTACCGTGGGTATGTGTGTCAGGGACGTATGTTCAGTTAAGCACAGCTGTGTAGATTGCTGGTGCAAGGTGAGAGGAAAGATGACTGAGGAGGCCAGAGCTGCAAGAGCAACAGGTGGTGTCCCTCTAGTACAGGTCCATTTGAACAAGTGGGAAAGGCTGCTGAGGGATTGGTTTGTCCCAGCAACATGGTCGGACTCCCAGGCCTGGTAGCCATGGGTCATGCCAGGTGAAGGTCATAAACACTATAATTCTGTGACATATTGAAACATGTACACCACACGCATAGATAACACACATGCAGTGTAAGTGCTACCCATCTATAGAAGGGTTATGTAAGGTGGATTTGACTAGGAATATAGTATATACAGTCAGGTCCATAAATATTGGGACATCAACACAATTCTTTTTGGCTCTATACACCACCACAATGGATTTAAAATTAAACAAACAAGATGTGCTTTAACTGCAGACTTTCAGCTTTAATTTGAGAGAATTTACATCCAAATCAGGTGAACGGTGTAGGAATTACAACAGTTTGTATATGTGCCTCCCACTTTTTAAGGGACCAAAAGTAATGGGACAGATTAACAGTCATAAATCAAACTTTCACTTTTTAATACTTGGTTGCAAATCCTTTGCAGTCAATTACAGCCTGAAGTCTGTAACGCATACATATCACCAAATGCTGGGTTTCATCTCTGGTGATGCTCTGCCAGGCCTCTACTGCAACTGTCTTCAGTTCCTGCTTGTTCTTGGGGCATTTTCCCTTCAGTTTTGTCTTCAGCAAGTGAAATGCATGCTCAATCGGATTCAGGTCAGGTGATTGACTTGGCCATTGCATAACATTCCACTTCTTTCCCTTAAAAAACTCTTTGGTTGCTTTTGCAGTATGCTTCGGGTCATTGTCCATCTGCACCGTGAAGCACCGTCCAATGAGTTCTGAAGCATTTGGCTGAATATGAGCAGATAATATTGCCCAAAACACTTTAGAATTCATCCTGCTGCTTTTGTCAGCAGTCACATCATCAATAAATACAAGAGAACCAGTTCCATTGGCAGCCATACATGCCCACACCATGACACTATGACCACCATGCTTCACTGATGAGGTGGTATGCTTTGGATCATGAGCAGTTCTTTTCCTTTTCCATACTCTTCACTTCCAATCACTCTGGTACAAGTTGATCTTTGTCTCATCTGTCCATAGGATGTTGTTACAGAACTGTGAAGGCTTTTTTAGGTGTTGTTTTGCAAACTCTAATCTGGCCTTCCTGTTTTTGAGGCTCACCAATGGTTTACATCTTGTGGTGAACCCTCTGTATTCACTCTGGTGAAGTCTTCTCTTGATTGTTGACTTTGACACACATGTACCTTCCTCCTGGGGAGTGTTCTTGATCTGGCCAACTGTTGTGAAGGGTGTTTTCTTCACCAGGGAAATAATTATTCGGTCATCCATCCCAGTTGTTTTCCGTGGTCTTCCGGGTCTTTTGGTGTTGCTGAGCTCACCGGTGTGTTCTTTCTTTTTAAGGATGTTCCAAACAGTTGATTTAGTCACACCTAATGTTTTTGCTATCTCTCTGATAGGTTTGTTTTGTTTTTTAATGATGGCTTGCTTCACTGATAGTGACAGCTCTTTGGATCTCATATTGAGGGTTGACAGCAACAGATTCTAAATGCAAATAGCACACTTGAAATTAACTCTGGACCTTTTATCTGCTCCTTGTAAATGGGATAATGAGGGAATAACACACACCTGGCCATGGAACAGCTGAGCACCCAATTGTCCCATTACTTTTGGTCCCTTAAAAAGTGGGAGGCACATATACAAACTGTTGTAATTCCTACACCATTCACCCGATTTGGATGTAAATACCCTCAAATTAAAGCTGAAAGTCTGCAGTTAAAGCACATTTTGTTCGTTTCATTTCAAATCCATTGTGGTGGTGTATAGAGCCAAAAAGATTAGAATTGTGTCCATGTCCCAATATTTATGGACCTGACTGTATGTATGTCCAATTACTTAGAGATATCAGTTTAAAACAAAATCAATTAAAAAATATAATTTAAGTGAATAAACATCAAAGAAAATGTACCGTAAGTGGGTGGTCCCACTGCTGAGTATGCAGATACAGGCTCTGTAGGGCCACATTTGCAGTGTAGTGTCTTAGACTATGAGGGGCCATGTCTCAGCAACATGTTGCTAACTCTTGCTGAGAGCTAGTCACAGATTGGTTAGTATGTGACAAAGCACAGCAAGTAACACAGAGTCTGTGTCATGATGAGCTGTAGAGGGCAGCAGGGCTTATTGGTTTGATATGAGCTACTACAGATCTTATAATACATACCAATGATATCAATGATACATCATAGGCAATACACAACCCTCACAATGATAATTCATTTAACCATCTAGAATCAGCACATCATGAAGTTCAGTATATAACACACAGAGCTCATATGACCATCTAATGTTCTAATCTGAGATACCATTAATATCTAATTTCATCTCAAAGGGCATTGGATGTCTCCACTAAGACTGAGACAGAGGCACAGGCCCAGTGCGAACCAGTGCCCCCCCCCCAACATCCTCCCTAGTTTGAGGAGAAGGAGCAGTAGGAGAACCAGCCACCACAAGAGGACCAATATGAGGAGGACAACACCTACATGTGATCAGTGAAGGAACCTGCAGGGCCCTCAGCCACCCAAATGGATTTTGACGACAATGGCCCTCTTCTCTCCCAGCTATACTGACCACCTGGGACCTAGTACTGGTTCGACCCCCAGCACACAACCTGCTCCATCATTACCATCTCCTCCTCTAGCAACCACAACCTACTACCTACCATCTCATCACCACCACCCCCTCATTTTCTGCAGCCCCCGCTTGCAGTCTCTAGTCCCTTACCTCCAGGGGTCAACATAGAAGAACTGGCTTCCTACCAGCACTGCCAGGAGGCCATGATTATCAGTCTCCTCTAAGGCTTGTCCTCCCAACAAACTACTGTGGCATGTACACAGCCAAGATACATGGAGGTGAGGAGTTACAGTGTACAAATGGAGATCTTTATGGCCAGGCTGTTCCAAGCAGTGAATAACCAAAGTGCCTTGATCCAGCTCAATGTGGACCTACAGCAACATGCTATGGCAAACATTGCCTCTTTAATGCCAGAGCAGTCCCTGAGTCACCAACAGCCTGGGCAGTCCCCATCTACCTCCATGCCTCCACCTCCATCAGCGATGTCTCCCCCTGCATCTCCCCTGAGACCACCATGTAGTATAGGCTTGGTGGCAAAGGGGGTAGGGGCCTGCAACTAGACAGATGAGGAGATAAGAGCTGCATCTCATTTTATCCTTCTCAAATACAGTCCTTAGTGAAAATCTATTAATCAAAATGTTAACTTACTCATGCCTGTCCATAGAGAAGATGATCATGGCCTATGTGATGATTATATTTAGCAACCATATGGCTACCCACATCATATAGTACATAATAATAATCTTCTCTATGCACACATATGGTTATGGTTAACATTTCACCAGTTAGTAATTAATGTCAATTAACATTAGTAATTGATGTTGTTATGGCCAAGTGATTACACTTTCCCTGTTGAATATGATGTCAATATCATCATAATGTAACATCAGATCGCATATTGGTGCACACAACACTTGAAATATGCATTAAGTGTAACATCATGATGAAATATTTAGCTTTATTTACTCTCAAAAACATGTTCATGTGACCAGTACAGGCCATGCAAATAACATAGGCGTGGTTTTTAACATGTCACCTGAAATAATGCAACTAAAGTGTTTTTATGCAGTATTTTATACATTTTTTTTCTTGAATGCCCCGTTTGTGAGTGCATCTCATACATCCTGTGTTTGCTGATGCCCTTGCTCCAGTGAAGCTTTCAGAACTCCTTTGAGGGCCTGAAGACTCCTTTAGTCTTAAGGTTCTAGGAATTAAGAAGATCTTTGTTTCTCCCCATCACCCTAATAATGAGAGGGGTCTTACCACATCTTCGGCTGGAGGCCTCTGATCTGGACCTTCACCAGGGGGACAGTTGGTTCATCCAAGGGATCCCCAGCCATAAAGCAACACCCTAAAGGGCAAGCAGGACCCCGCAGCTCCACTGGGATGTGGAGTGCATAGTGTCAAAATCATAAGCCATGCTCAGTCCAAATGAAAAGCCATAATCGTGCATTCAAAAATCTAAAGTGTACTAGATAGGGTATCTCTCACCCACTCTATCTAGCATAAGGTGAGGCTGGAACAACAGCATTCATCTGAACCTCCAGCTAAGTGCAGGGGTGCACAGTGCTGTGCTCCCCAATCTGGGGCACCCAAAATGCTAAAAACGTCCTGTGCATGGTGCTATTCTGGGGGAGCCACAGGCAAACCAACCTTGTCATGATGATTGGGTAATGAAGTGGAGAACAGATGGCTAAATAACATTCATAAGCTTACTTGGCCCCTGCCCAGATCAAGGTTTTCCCCCTCCTACTTGATAGGCATCAGAGTGACTACCTGTCATTTCAGAGGAGGTACTACATCTGATCTTAGCCAAAAGGGAGAACCAAGTGTTTATACATTGTTAGCACAGATTTCTATATTATGTGTGAACAACAGTAATACAAATTTGTGTAGGTGATACTACATTGTTCTCGATGACAATTCAGCTGAAGGGTTTTTAAACAAATAGCTTATAATTTTGTATTTAATTAATACAATAACACTAAATATAATGTCACATATTTATCATGTGTGTACATATTGTCACTTGCACAAAAGCAATGGCATGGGACTTATCAGGACAGGTGTACACAAGATTCCCATTAATGAAGGTAAGATCCTTAAGGTTCATTCTGCCTTGCCACATCTTACTTGTGCTCTTTATTGCACTCCTCCACAGCTACATCCCATCCTCAATTTGATCCCCCTTATCATAATTTGTCCCTATATCCCCATGTCTCTGTGCTTAACAACCTGTATATTACATGCTCCATAACACAATCCTGTGCATGGCTTTTGCTATATAGTCATTTGCCTGTTGGGTTTGACCTCCAGCACGCATTACCAGCTAACATTTAGCCACAATCAGTGCCCACAGTCCTCTCTTTAAGGCCTTAAGCTGTCCATTATGACATTTCTCACAAGTTTATTGTGAACATAATCCCTAAATGCAACTTATGTGCCTACGTAATTGCTAAATATTAATTTACTAGCAAATTGCCCATCAAAAAATGACGGCAATGAAATTGTAAGTGAGCTAATGGTGTTTGGTGTATATACTGTGGCTGATGTAGCGTTGTTCGTTTTCTATGTCGTGCAACGTTTTCGGAATATCCGTAGCTGTTTGGTGGTGTTTTGCGTGTTTAGGGACCTTTAGCCTTGTTTTCGTTTTGTTCGGCGCCCATTTTTTCTCTCGCTTAAGTGATTTTCGGGTCTCTAAACTCCGAAATTTGTGCTTAAATGGAGGTGTAACTTCCCTTGCAGAGGTCCTGGGTGCCCCCCCCCCCCCTTGCTGTGAGTAACCTTTTTATGTGTTTGTTGTTTGTATTTATTGTGTTTGAAATGTTTTTGGGGTTGCCCGGGTGGCGTCCTTGTTTTTTAATCTCGTAGGTATTTTTCGACTGGTGTAGCCTCGTTTTCGTTTTTTCGGCGGCCATTTTTTCTCTTGCTTAAAGAATTTTGTAGTGTCTAAACTCTTTTAAATTTGAGTTAAATTGAGGTGTAACTTTAGTTTTCGAGGTCCTGGATGCTCACTCTTCCTGTAAGTAAGCTTTTTATGTATTTGTTGTGTGTATTTGTTGTATTTTTCATGTTTTCATGTGCGCGTGTTACGAAAGATTTTTGCGAGGTCGTAATGGGTCGTAATGTGTCTCGTATTTTCCTTGCGTAACGACCTAAATTTTGCAAGGGGCGCAGTTGCTGGCAAGGCCGAAGGCGCTCCATGCCAGCAACTGAGGCCCTCGCTTCACTTTGCGAGTCCGCAAGCATTAGCAACAACTCGCATGCTCACAACTATATATGTGATTTTGTTGTTGCATGTTTTTTCATGCTTTTTTAGCACACTACTGTCTTTTAAACTGCTTTTGACAGGTCTCAGCAAGGCTTTTTATAGTCTGTATGGGTGATATTCAGTACACATAAGGTTTTAGAGAAAAATCAGCTACTGTAAGGACTTACACAGCTTCAGTAACTTGCATAAGTACTGTAGAATTCAATTGGAGTGGGCTTTTCAATGGAAAAGCGAGCCATAACTTGATAAAGCAACCGTTTACACTATTCTGCGTTTTCACAGCTGAAAATGTGTAACATTGAGATACATAGGTTGTCATTTTTGAAGTTACATAAAACAATAGCTACCATTGCAAGGTTTTCGAAAGGGCCCTAAGTGCTATCCAGCCTAGGTGCACTAGTAATATGACCAGGCTCCTTCTCTCACTCTCAACCTCAATATTTCTGACAAACAACTGAATGCTTATCCTGCCCTTGTCCAGTCCCAGAAGGTAATAGCATAAATACACAAACACCCTCTCTATATATATATATATATATATATATATATATATATACAGGGTGTTTGTGTATATTCATTCAGCAATAATATACTGTATCTAATGAATGAGTTTTACTGGAGATATTTGACACAATCCTGTACAACTAGAACATATTTATGTATGCGTTAAATCCCCTGCCATGGATAGATCATTGTGTTCAAAGTTTATAAAATGTATTCGCAAAAGTTTTTATTTTTTGTGGACTCAACAGAAAGAGCTGAAATGTTTAAACTAACATTGATATGAATTATATTGATATAATTTCACAAAGAAGGTTATTATTGCAATTGGGTGGCGAATGATGGACAAATTTAAAATATGGGTAATGAAATAAATGTTCTTCTAACACTGTAATTTCTTTTTGAAGGCTTCCTTAATGTCTTTGTTTCTCAGACTGTATATGATGGGATTCATCATGGGAGTTAATACTGTATACAACATGGCTACCAGAGAGTCAACATCTAAAGAGTAGGAGGCAGTTGGTCGAATGTACATGAAGATCAGAGGTAGAAAAAAAAGATTTACCACCATAAAATGGGAAGCACAGGTGGAAAAAGTTTTCTTGCGTCCATCATGGGACTTTATTTTTAGGATTGTCATTATTATTTTAAAGTATGACACAACCACTAAAGAGAAAGTAATCAAAATTATAAAGGCACCAATGGAAGAACCAACTGCTACGTTGAAGGAGGTGTCAGTACAAGCGAGCTGGAGCAAAGGTGGGTGGTCACAGTAATAATGGTGGATAATATTGGGGCCACAAAAAGGCAGCTTCAAAGCGAGAATTAATATAGTCAGTGGAGTCGAGAAGCCTCCTATCCAGACTACAGCAGATAAGAGTATATATATCTTCTTTGTCATGATGATTGGGTAATGAAGTGGAGAACAGATAGCTAAATAACGATCATAAGACATTACTGAGAGAAGTAGACACTCAGATGCTGCTAAAGAAAGAAAGATATACATCTGCAAGAAGCAACCACTGTAGGAAATTGTATTTAGATTTAAAGAGAACTTAACCAACATTTTAGGCACAGTAACTGAGGTATAACTCATATCTATCAAGGATAAATTACTAACAAAAATATACATTGGGGTGTGAAGACGCTGATCGAGAAGGACAAGAAGGAATATGATGCCATTTCCTGTGATAGTGAAAAGATAAATAGCAAGGAAAACACAAAAAAATAGAACCTGGAATCTTTGAAAGTTTGGGAATCCAGAAATGATGAATTCCTTAACATGAGCAGTCAGATTGGACGTAGGAAAATAATCATCATATCCTCTATTCACCTGATTAAAGAGAAACAAAGCAGTGCAATAAATATTTTAAAAACAAATAATATAGGAGTATATACATAATCTGGCCTGAAGTCATAATCATGTAATACACATAGATACATAGATGTTAACAGACAATATGAACAAATAGACATAATTAGACTAACCATACAATATACCTTAATTAATACTTTAAGACATTCTTTTGTATATATCAAGTATTCTTCAATTCTGTATATTACATATTATTATTTTATATTATTACCCATCTCTCATCTAAGCTATACATTATATATTGTGTTTCTTAGACCATGTACCATTTTCGAATCCCTATTGAATATTTTCTAATGCACGCCTCTAGAACAGTACACATTATTCTATATATGGTCTGACTATGGGTCTGTAAATGGCATTAGTAGCTCTCAGTTTGTCTCTTACTGACTCATCTTCTGATGCAACTAAGCATCCCGTGGGCTATTCTTTTGCTGCACTGATTTCATTAAATCATAGTGAGCTTCTTTAGATCTATTGAATGTGCTACTATTTCACAAAAAATACTGGGTATCCACCCAAAACAATCCACAACAGCTTTCTTATTATCAGGAGTTAGGCAAATGTATATGTGTTTGTAAACCCAGTGATTCGCAAATCTCTCTTCAGGAAAGTCAGACAGGTCAGGACTTAAGGATAAAACTTTAGATACAGGTGAAGCACTTGCTGATTACTCCTTGTCTCACTTGTATACACAGAGTCTTATCCTTACATTCTTGCCTGTCTAGAGATCCGCGAGGAAGAGGGTTGGTATCCACTGGTGCAAGATATGGTATGTTATGTACTTTACCTTATATTACATTACATATATGAAATACCCTCCTAATAATAATGAAAAGTCTAAAGGCTACCAACATAGTTAAGACATAGAAGAACATCAGGTGTAAGCGAAAAGCCACATTTTTAGGTACATAGAATGGCCATAATAGATGAACCTTTCGGTTCTTATCTGTCATAAAATCAATATTTGTATCTATTTTTTAGTAGTTGCTAAATATATTACAAGGATTGTATAGTTATAATGTAGATTTGTTTACTTGCTTGGGATCTATCCCTTTTTGCCTGCACATTTCTTCTGCAGCACTAACAGCTGCAGTTACAGGTGTGAGTTTTCGGGCACCATCAAGTTCCAAGGAAGGCAAAGAACTATTTTCCACTCCGACATGGCGCAACTCGACGGCGCTGAATCAACAGCGAGGCAATCGCTATGTTCGGCGTCGGCGCTCGGCCACACAGAGCCTCGGGCGCAACTCTTATAGCTCAAGGCCTTTTCTGTCGGCGCACCTTATATGCTAAAATTGGCAGCTCCATCTTTTGGGCGGAGGTGGAACTGCAGCTGTCAGATTTTGTGATGGTGACGAGGGAAAGGACCCTTGCTTGTACGGTCGTGAAATTATTTTTATGAAACTGTGTGTTAATGTGAATTTATCAGGTAGCTTAGGAACATTTCTTTCTATAGTATTATTTCTATGCTCAAAGTGTTCTAATTCCTGTGAGAAACACTGTAGTCCCCATATTACAGAAATATTCAGTTAAGAATTGAGCAACATTTATTCAACTAAACAAATTAAAGTAACAGTACTGCTTATACTTTTATTGCTGCTGCAAAAGAGTATTGTGTGATCTCTCCTAGATAAAAATAATGCAATTGTCACTAAAATGAGCGTTATTTAACTAGTATGGTGAAATATCTTGATTCCTTATGTTATTCTAATTAAAGTAACATAAGTGAAGTTAATATAATAGCCTCCATTAGCCATTTTAGTGGGGTTTGAAAAAATAAATGGCATACTCATTACTTCACCAGTGTGATTATATGTCTCCAAATCAGTTCTCACTACTCTACAATTTCCATGTTAGTTTCTGTAGGCACCTTTCTATCATCTAGTAAATATAATGTAGTAAATATAATTCAATGTGAACTGAAACTGAACCTACCAACATCTCTAATGGACAAAGACGGACACATTGTTGAAAAAGTCTGCACTGCTAGGCGTTGCCATAACCATTCTGTACAATACTCTAAACAGACATAATCCATACATCTGATGGCCATCTTTCTCCTGGACTTCAACATGAGGAGCCAAAGAAAGTGGCAGATGTTCAGGGGTGAAAACCAGGGTTTCACCATTAAACGGGGGACTTTCCTTCAGTAGAGGAACACCATCCCTTGAGGTTGGAAGTAAAAAGATTCCACCTTAAAGAAAGAAAAGGTTTCTTCACAGTAAGGGTGGTTAATCTGTGGAATTCTCTACCAGAGGAGGTGGTGACAGCGGATTTGATAGATAACTTTAAAAGGGGACTGGATTTATTTCTAATTAAAAAGGGAATTCAGGGTTATCATGGATAATTAGAGAGGCATTATTGATCCAGGGAGAAGTCTGGTTGCCAGTGTCTGGGATCAGGAGGGAATTGAATAATTTTTTTTTTTTTTATATACTACTAATTAATTAATAGTTAATCCGCATATTGCAGATCAGAGGAGATCTTAAAAGGTTAAACTTGATGGACTGAAAGTCTTTTTTCAATCTTAAATACTATGGGTCTCATTCTATTATCGGCCGTAAAACGTCCGCAAAGCTGCGATTCCTTGCGGCCGTCTTACGGCTCCGTGTAGAGCTACCTTTACCTTGCAATTCAAATGGACGGCGCCGCAAGGATATCCCCCTTACGGCCGGCCGCATATCATGCAACCGGCTGCAAGGTCAGAAAACTTTAAATGCTAATATAAATTCAAGATGGCACTGTAAAGCTCTGTAAATGATAGGCATCATAATGGGGGACATGAGGATTAATAACAACATCCTCTCAAGCTTGCACATCGCCCAAATCCGCTATTTCATTAACGGTTTATTTTCCGTCCCCCAGCCTGGGCGGGTCTGAGGTGCTCCAAGCCCTCGGGACTTTGTCCACGGATATTTGACATGAATTAAAATAAATATTATTTTCAGATTTGAGTGTAGGGGAATGTTGTGCTATGAATGCTAACACCTCCAATCACTTTATCGTCTCATCAGAGTGCAGGATGGCATTATTATGTGCTTAATTGTGTGCTTGCGGGACCTTTTTGGTGCAAGTAAGCTGCGGCTCGGTTTTAGACTTGCCGAGAGGGTTCCCGGAGCAATTGAATAGCAACCGGGGCTTTCTTGCGGCCGAAACTCTTGCGGCCGTTTAAGATAAAAGGCTTTCCTGCGGCGCGTGCGGCCGCAAGGGATAACAGGGCGCCGGCCGCAAGTCTGCCGGAGCCCTCGGCCGGAAAGGAATAGAATAGGCAAATAGCCAGCGGCCGGTCCTTGCGGCCCCGCATCTCCTACGGCCGATAATAGAATGAGGCCCTATGTAACTATGCAACTTGGGAGGCAGAAGGACAAGGGGATTTTCTCTGAAAATGGAAGACTGTTCCATAAAAATAAAGATAGTTTTGCAATAATAGATCATTACTAAAAAAACACAATATATTTTTAAGAGTAAAATGTGTCTTCTAGTGGCATACCAACATTTCTTCTTTAGCACTCTATTTTTTATGTAGAAAGTGCTAATGCATTTATGGAAATGATGGGATGACTCCGTATTATCCCATTTCTAAGAAATCCTTAGCTGTAACTGCTTCTCAAAAAGGATATATATTATTTTATAACTATTATATGCACTTGACCTTACACTTTTGTTTCTTACGGCAAGGTTCCCAGACACCACAAAGAAGACATTATTGTACTAGTGATTTTCCTGTATGTATAATTCCTCCATTAAATCCCCTGCAATACATGCTGTGCACATAACGCCATACCCAGCAAGACTTACCTTTTGTAGATAGACTTCCATAGCAATTTGTTTTGTTACAACCGAACAGGAATTGCTATATCTTTCAAAATTATATTATATATGTTATGCATTAACTGTACTAATCTATCGACATTGTGCTCAATTACGTTTAGCATCTACTGACCTCTAAAGATTTAATGCCCTTTTATAATCTTAATTTACTGTATTTTAATTGTGGGTTACACCATGAGGGAATTATTAAACTGGCTGTTTAGGTTTTGTTTGCATCTGAGTCCTTTCTAATATTGTTATTGTAGTTGTATTATATGTTAATATAAATAGCAAAAATATGTGTCTGATCCCTTAGGGGCCAATTAAATAGTACAAATTGTAGTAACATATACACAGAAGTGACAAGTGTTGCCCCATTTGGATTTGTTTGCGAGGGATGAATTTATAGAATAGAATAATACTGATTTTAATATCTTTTTTGCCATGTTACAGTTATCAGATCACTACAACTCACTGGTATAAGAACAATAGATCTGAACCAAACCAAAATCCTTAAAAAGTGTGCAAAATTTTAAGAATATCCCCAATGTCCTGATATAATATAAATATAACATAATATATAATATAAACTCAATTATAGAAACATAGCTTTAACAGCAGATTAGAACTATAATGGAAATCTAGTTTGCCTATTTTATTTAAAAAAAGCTTGGCTTAACTAAACTCCAAGGCCCTCATTCAATTGCGATTTTGCAAATTGAATACGGCTCTAAATAAGCACATAATATATATTTTTTAAAGAAGTTTTTAGTTAGTGAAAACCGTGCTTTTGGATACATGCTTAATAACTAAAAACTTCTTTAAAAAATATATGTGATGTGCTTATTTAGACCCCTATTCAATTTGCAACATTGCAATTGAATGAGGGCCCAAGTAGCCTTATGCTCATAAAGTAGTGCTTGAATTATTTAACTGTGTTTAACCTACACAATGTTCTCCTAATAAGAGAGTTGGTAATAATTCAATGCTTTTTTGTTTGCCTTAATCTTGAATAGTTAATAATTCACATACTTCAAGCATGAGAGGAGATCTAAAAAGGTTAAACAGATGGACCAATAGTTTTCTCAACCTTAATTACTGTATGTTATTTTAACAAGAATACTTTTTCACTAATGCATCATTCTTTCTGTTACAGGATTTAAATCAACTCAATTAGATGAGCTCAATCTGAGAACAAACAATACCTGAAGTAGGTTTGTCCTATAGGTCTGGTTACATACTTAGGCCCTCATTTAATTGCAATTCGGCTAATTGAATAGGGCTCGAAATAAGCACATAGCATATTTTTTACAGAAGTTTTTAGTTAGTAAACATCTAGTAAAAGCAAACTTTTCACTAACTAAAAACTTCTGTAAAAAAATATGCTATGTGCTTATTTAGAGCCCTATTCAATTGGCCGAATCGCAATTGAATGAGGGCCTTAGAGAGCAACCTCGTTTAGCCACTTGTTCCCTTAACAGGGAGAAATATCCTGTAGTATATCAGTCTGGTCTCACTCAAGAGTGATCCATCCCCCAAATACCAGGCAAATCTACCCTGAACAAGAGAAACAGCAAACCCCAGATGTGTTTCAGCCTCTGTGAGCTCATCAGTGAGGTGCAGCTGTGCTCCCTAAGGCACAGTGTCTGGTTCCCCCTATCACCCTTAGGGTGAGAAAAACACATAAAGGTAAATTGCATACAAAACAACAAAATTAGAGGTGCTCAATCTGAGAATGAACAATACCTGAAGTAGGTTTGTCCTATAGGTCTGGTTACCTATTTAGAAAGCAACCTATTTTAGCCACTTGTGCCTTTCACAGGGAGAAATATCCTGTAGTATATCAGTCTGATCCCACTCACTAGAGTAATCCAGCCCCTAAATACTAGGCAATTCTACCCTGAACAGGAGAAACAGCAAAGCCCAGGCGTGCTTCGGCCTATGTGGGCCTCATCAGTGAGCTGCAGCTTTAGAGTGAGAAAAAACCCTAAGGGTCATTTGCATATACAACAAAAACATTTAGAGGTGCTCAATCTGAGAACTGACAATACCTGAAGTAGGTTTGTCCTATAGATCTGGTTACCTACTCATAGAGCAACCTCTTTTTAGCCACTTGTGCCCTTCACAGGGAGGAATATCCTGTAGTATATCAGTCTGGTCTTACTCAAAAGAGTGACCCAGCCCCGAAACACCAGGCAATTCTACCCTGAACAGGAGAAACAGCAAACCCCAGACGCGTTTCAGCCACTGTGGGTCTCGTTAGTGAGGTGCAGTAAGGAGCAAGGAGTCCACGTCTAGTTCCCCCTATCACCCTTAGGGTGAGAAAAAAAAACTAAAAGAGGTGGGTTATGTTATCATGTCCATATAACTAACTTAGGTAGGTTAGTTTGTTCTCTGATTGAGCACCTCTAACTTTGTTTTTTGTTTATGCAAATTACCCTTAGGGATTAGTCTCCCTAAGGGTGATGGGGGAATACAGACATAGGGAGTTCAGCTACACCTCCCCGATGAGGCCCAATGAAGGCCAAAATGTACATCTGGGGTTTGCTGTTTCTTCTGTTCAGGGTAGAATTGCCTGGTATTTCGGGGCTGGGTCACTCTAGTGAGTGGGACCAGACTGATATACTACAGGATATTTCTCCCAGCGAAGGGCACAAGTTGCTAAAAGAGGTGCGCTCAGAGTGGGTTACCATGTCCATAGAACTAACCTATTAAGGTTAGTTTGTTCTCTGAATGAGCACCTCTCACTTTGTTTTTTGTAACAGGATATAATTAGAGGGAGGGATGGTTACCAGTGGAGTGCCATAGAGCTCATTGGTTGTGTACCGTATTGTTTGATGAATTTATTAGTGATATTACTAGTGGGCTTCCAGGGGAAATTTTCCTCTTTGCAGACAACACAAACATGTGTAATAGGGTATATATTCCAGAAGGTTTCGGTCAAATGTTTATTGAATTAATAAAATTAGAGCAATGGTCAAGTATGTGATTTATAAATACAACACAATGCAATGCAATGAAAATTCCTCACATAGGCCACAAAAACACAAAAGCATAATGGGTAAAATATGATAGTAACTGATGAAGTATAGGGACTTGGGAGTTATTATGCTGTATAATGTAACAATATGCAAGCAATAGAACAAAGCCTCATGGATAAGGAGCAGGATGCTTGGATGTATTAGTAGAGGAATTATTAGTAGAAGCAGAGAGATACTATTGCCATGTGAGACCTCACCTACACAGAAGTTACTCTGGGGAATCAGGACTGCCATGCCCCGACTCTTGAACCTTCTTCCATGGGCTTTGCAGGTCGGAGTAAAATAGGCACCATCTACTCCAGCACTGGCTGTTTGCATTGGACACAAGCCCCCTGTTTCGGGCTCCTCAAGTCCCCAACCTCTCAGGTTGAGGAAGATACTTTCCTCATGTTATCGTTACATGCTGAGGAAGAGTTTGTATTGACACACGTCTAGGAGCCTCTGAGACTGAAGCTTTGTAGTCTCTGTAGCAATTCTACACAGTGGTACACTAGCCCTAACATCCTCTGTTTCACCTATTCATCTATATAATTACTTCTCATGGCAAGGGAGGGGTTAGATACAAATAACAACTAATGCAGGTCTATGATCCCACTGCCTTTAACCCGTTACCTCTATGAGTGCTGGGATCTCCAAGATCCCCCCAAAACCCATATAAAAACAGGGCAACCTCAGGGATTCCCCTGCCTACATGACATGAGCAATGTTTAACCCCTTAAAAGGTTTATTTCTTGTTTTTATTTCTTGTGAATATTGTTATTATTTTATTAATTTAATTCTATATGGACCCCAGTGTTGAGAAGTGGGGTTCCATGGGAGTCTTTGAAGAGCCCCATTGTAAAGATAGGTTCATTTTAGGAGCCATGGAGGTCCAAGGGAACCCCATGGTTAGGATTAATGATACCATAGGGGTCCGGTGAGGTTAACTTAAGGTCAAGGTCCTCTGTGGCAAGAGTTTATATTTAGATGCCACAAAGGTCCTTATAGGATCTCTGTGGCAAAGGGTTAATGTTGGATGCCACAGAGGTCCTTACAGGACCTCCATGGCATAAGGGTTAATATTGGGTGCCACAGATGTCTTTTAAGGACCTTCATGGCAAAGGTTAATATTTAGTTGACACAGAGGCTCTTTGAAAACAAACTTTTATTTGGTGGGTTTTGGGGGCTCATGGGACATGTTACTAACCCCTTAATTGCAATGGATATGAAAATCAAACATCATATCTGACAACAATTAAGGTGTTATAATAAGCTTGTTTAATTTTCACAGACATGTTTCTTTTACGGGTGGTTGAGAGTACATTTTGGGCAATCTGAGAGCTTACAAACGTGATGGGCTTGGGGGGAAAATTTATGGTACAGCTATTTAGTGGGCACTTCTGTTAGGGTTAGGTTTTCTGTGTTTTGAATAGGTTGGTAGTGATTTACAAGTCAACCTGACTCGTAAATCAGCAACTCTAAGGAATAGAATGGAGCTCTAAGAGTGATAACAACTGATACATATGTGTATATCTCACTACTACTAATAAAAATAATAAAAAATATCAGATCTTTGAATTACATTGATGAGGAATATATGAATCTGTGAAGACATGGTGGTAGATGGGTGGGAGATCTTGGGTTTCTGTAACGCTTTCAAGCTAAGCAGTTGAGGGCACTTAAGAATGGGAGATAAACATCAACATGTTAATTGAACAGCATTTAAACAATACTTAAAAGAGTACTGTAATATAAAATGTTAACTTTCTTAAATTAACTAAGAGTGCTTTTAACTTTTTCTGTAAAAGTGTGTATACAGTACATTTATCATATTTGTCTTCTGTACTCACTATAACTCCTATTACATATTAGAGCTCTGTGTGGTGGGAGAGGTGGCTTGTTATTTAAAAGCTTGCTAGTTATTGCAAGTCATTAGTGGAGCATTTTTCTCCACAAATGTGCCTGAAGACATTAATAGGAGAAGAGAAGTGTATTTAGTTTCTTTTTGAAAAAGCTGAATTTTTTTTTAATACTGTTCAAAAATTCTAGAATCTTGGGATTCAGGCAAATAATAACATTTCTCTTGTGCATGAATACAATGACACTCACCAACAGTTGACTCTCCTTCTCAGGGTGTCTACAAATGTAGTAGTCAAAAATAGTGTTTGGACCTGGGTGTGATTTCAAACAAGCAAACAAATGAGAGCATGCAAGACCCCAACTGTACTTAAAATCACTTATGAAACCAAGCAAGACTATCTAGGCCCCAACCATGCCTAAAAAAACATATTATACAAAGCGGGACTATATAGACCACAACCCTCTATCCCCCTAACCCTCTATGCCCTAACCACTAACCCTCTATGCCCTAACCCCTAACCTTCTAACCCTTTATGCCCTAACCCTCTATGCCCTAACCCCTTAACCCTCTAACCCTAACCCCTTAACCATAACCCTCTAACCATAACCCCCTATGCCCTAACCCGCTATGCCCTAACCCCTTAACCTTAACACTCTAACAATAAACCCTCTATACGCCAACCCCTAACCCTCTATGCCCTAACTCTCTAACCCTAACCCCCTAACCCTCTTACCCCTTAACCCTCTAACCAAAACCCCTAACCCTCTATGCCCTAACCCCCTAACCCTCTAACCCCAATCCTCTATGCCCAAACCCCTTAACCCTAACCCTCTATACCCTAACCCCATAACCCTCTATGCCCTAACCCTCTAACCCTAACCCCTTAACCATAACCCTTTAACCATAACCCCCTATGCCCTAACCCTCTATGCCCTAATCCTCTATGCCCTAACCCTCTAACCTTAACCCCCTAACACTCTATGCCCTAACCCGCTATGCCCTAACCCCTTAACCTTAACCCTCTAACCCTAACCCTCTTACCCTCTATGCCCTAACAACTTAACTCTAGAGTAGGGTAGGAGGGGGTAGCAGGGGTCTGGATGGGGGCAGTGTAGAGTAAGGAGGGAGTAGCAGGGCTTAGATGGGGGCAGTGTAGAGCAGGAGGGGGTAGCGGGGCCAATATGTGGGCAGTGTAGAGCAAGGAGAGGGTAGTGGGGCCTAGATGGGCCAGTGTAGGGCAGAAGGGAGTAGGGGAGCCTAGATGGTGTCAGTGTAGGGCATCAACCCTTTCCCCCCCTCCCCCAAACCCCCGCCTCTCCCTTCAATGACCCCTCTTTTACCCTCTCTTACTTTTATCCGATGGGCTCCTGCTGCTCTTCCCCCTATCCGGAACAGGGATATGCTAATGACGTGACAGTGTAGGGCAGGAGGGGGTAGCAGGGGCCTGGATGGGGGATGTGTCGAGTAAGGAGGGGGTAGCGGGGCCTAGATGGGGGCAGTGTAGAGCAAGGTGGGGGTAGCGGGGCCTAGATGGGGGCAGTGTAGGGCCCTAACCCTCTAACCAAGGGGGTAGCAGGGCCTAGATAGGGGCAGTGTAGGGAAGGAGGGGGTAGCAGGGCCTATATGGGGGCAGTGTAGGGCAGGAGGGGGTAGCAGGGGCCTGGATGGGGGCAGTGTATAGTAAGGAGGGGGTAGCGGGGCCTAGATAAGGGCAGTGTCGAGCAAGGAGGGGTTAGCGGGGCCTAGATGGGTGGAGTGTAGGACAGAAGGGAGTAGAGAGGCCTAGATGGGGGCTGTGTAGAGCAAGTAGGGGGTAGCGGGGCCTAGATGGGGGCAGTGTAGGACAGAAGGGAGTAGGGGGGCCTAGATGGGGCAGTGTAGGGCAAGGGGGGATGGCAAGGCCTAGATGGTGGCAGTGTAGGGCATTCTCCCTTTCCCCCGCCTCTCCCTCCAATGACCCCCCTTTCCCCTCTCTTACCTTTATCCGATGGGCTCCTGCTGCTCTCTCCCCTGTCCGGAACCGGGATATGCTAATGACGTGACGCTAATGTGATGTGACGTCATTAGCATAGGTCCTAACCCTCTATGCACTAACCCCCTAACCCTAACCCTCTATGCCTTAAACCCCTAACCCCCTAGCCCTTTATGCCCTAACCCCCTAACCCTTTATGCCCTAGCCCTTTATGCCCTGATCCCCCTAACCCTATCCCTCTAACCCTAACCCCTAACCCTCTATGCCCTAACCCTTTATACCTTAATTCTCTAACCCTAACCCTTTAACCCTCTATCTCATTTATCCTAACCCTCTATGCCCTAACCCTCTAGCCCTAACCGTCTATGCCCTAACCCTCTAACCCTAACCCTTTATGCCCTAACCCCCTAACCCTATGCCTCTAACCCTAACCCTCTATGCCCTAACCCTCTATGATCTAACCCTAACCCTGTATGCCCTAACCCTCTAGCCCTAACCCCCTATGCCCTAACCCCTATGCCCTAACCCTTTATGCCCTAACCCCAACCCTCTAATCCTAACCCTCTAACCCTATGCCTCTAACCCTAACCCTCTAACCCTAACCCCCTATGCCCTAACCCCCTAACCCTCTATGCCCTAACCCTCTATGCTCTAACCCCTTAACTCTAACCCTTAACCCTCTATGCCCTAACCCTCAATGCCCTAACCCTCAATGCCCTAACCCTCTTACCCTAACCCCCTAACCCTTACCCTCTAACCCCCTAACCCTCTATACCCTTACCTTCTATATCCTAACCATCTAGGGCCTAACCCCCTAACCCTCTAACCCTAACTCTATAACCCTATCCCCCTAACCCCTTATGCGCTAACCCTCTAATCCTAAGAGGGGGGAGAGGGGGTAAAGACACAGGGTTAGGGAGAGGGGGAAGAGTACATGGTGAGCAGAGGGTAGTAGAGGGGTAGCGGGGCCTAGATGGGGGCAGTGTAGGGCAGGAGGGGTAGCGGGGCCTGGATGGGGGCAGTGTAGGGCATCCTCCCTTTCCCCCTCTCCCAAACCCCCGCCTTTCCCTCCAATGCAAATGACGTGACGCTCATGTGACATCACGTCATTAGATATGCCAGTTCCCGGACACACCCAGAAGAAGCGCTGCCAGGGAGAGAATACCAGGAGCCCAGCAGATCAAGGTAAGAGAGTGGAAAGAGGGGTCATTGTAGGGACAGGGGGGTCATTGTAGGGAGAGGGGGAAAGGGAGGATGAGGATAAGGGGAAATTGAGTAGGAGAAATATAGGGGGAGGGAGAGGGTGAAACAGAGGGAAGGGGGAAGAGGGGGAGAGACACAAGGGAGGGAGAGTGGGGGAAGAGTAGATGGAGTAGAAGGTAGTAAAGGGGGTAGCGGGGCCTAGATAGGGCAGTGTAGGGCAGGAGGAGGTAGCGGGGCCTAGATGGGGCAGTGTAGGGTAGGACGGGGCATCGGGTGGCCTAGATGGGGGCAGTGTAGGGCAGGAGGGGGCATCAGGGGCCTAGATGGGGGCAGTGTAGGGCAGGAGGGGGCATTGGGGCCTTGATGGGGGCAGTGTAGGGCAGGAGGGGGTAGCAGGGCCTAGATGGGGGTAGTGTAGGAAAGGAGGAGGTAGCTGGCCTAGATGGGGGCAGTGTAGAGCAAGGAGGGGATAGCGGGGCCTAGATGGGGGAAGGAGGGGGTAGCGGGGCCTAGATGGGGGCATTAGAGCACAGGAGGGGGTAGTGGGGCCTAGATGGGGGCAGTGTAGGGCAGGAGGGGGTAGCAGGGGCCTAGATGGGGGCAGTGTAGGGCATCCTCCCTTTCCCCCTCTCCTAAACCCCCGCCTTTCCCTCCAATGACCCCCTTTTCCCCTCTCTTACCTTTATCTGCTGCTCTCTCCACTGTCCGGAACCAGGATATGCAAATGACGTGACACTCATGTCACGTCACGTCATTAGATATGCCAGTTCCCGGACACACCCAGAAGAAGCGCTGCCAGGGAGAGAACACCAGGAGCCCAGCGGATCAAGGTAAGAGAGGGGAAAGAGGGGTCATTGTAGGGACAGGGGGGTCATTGTAGGGAGAGGGGGAAAGGGAGGATGAGGATAAGGGGAAATGGAGTAGGAGGAATATAGGGGGAGGGAGAGGGTGAAACGGAGGGAAGGGGGAAGAGGGGGAGAGACACAAGGGAGGGAGAGTGGGGGAAGAGTAGATGGAGTATAAGGTAGTAGAGGGGGTAGAGGGGCCTAGATGGGGCTGTATAGGGTAGGAGGGGGCATTGGGTGGCCTAGATGGGGGCAGTGTAGGGCAGGAGGGGGCATCAGGGGCCTAGATGGGGCAGTGTAGGGCAGGAGGGGGCATTGGGGCCTTGATGGGGGCAGTGTAGGGCAGGAGGGGGTAGCAGGGCCTAGATAGGGGCAGTGTAGGGCAGGAGAGGGCATCGGGGGACCTAGACGGGGGTAGTGTAGGACAGGAGGAGGTAGCTGGCCTAGGTGGGGGCATCAGAGAGCAGGAGGGGGTAGATGGGGCATCAGAGGGCAGTGGGGCCTAGATGGGGCAGCATAGGCAGGAGGGGGTATATGGAGGCATCAGAGGGCATGAGAGGGCAGCAAGGCCTAGATGGGGGCAGTGTAGGGCAGAAGGGGCTAGATGAGGCAGTGTAGGGCAGGAGGGGGTAGATAGGGACATCCGAGGGCAGTAGGGGGTTGCAGGGCCTAGATGGGGCATCAGAGGGCAGGAGAGGGTAGATGGGGGAATCAGAGGGCAGGAGAGGTTAGTGGGGCCTATATTGGGCAGTGTAGGGCAGGAGGGGGTAGATGGGGGCATCAGAGGGCAAGAGGAGGCATCAGGGAGTAGATGGGGGCAGTGTAGGGCATCAGAGGGGAGGAGGGGGTAGGTGAGGGCAGTAGTGGACCCTGAGTTTATTAATACTAGGGGGCTTGGGTAGTGTAGTGTTGTGCAAGCTTACTTTAAGGTTGGGTAGATCAGGGTCCAGCCAGTGAGGGTCTGTCATATCTAACATTAAGACTCCATAGGCTTGTGGGTGCTCAGAGGGAACAGTCAGAGCGGATGTTCTTAGCAAACAGGCAGCCTACAGCACTGATTGGTTGATGCTGGAAGCTGCCAGTAAAATTGATACATTTATTTGAACACTGCATTTGTACACACTGAAGTGGAGCACTCATACACTGTAAAATAATAGCACTAGTGAGAGACGTGACCAGGCAAGGGGGGAGGCACACAAAGGGTTAATTTAAAGTGATATATACATATTTTTAACAAAATCATATGAAAGAAGACATGAAAGCTGATATGCAGATATAATTAAATTGTATTATCTATATAAATTTGAAATACAATGTTAAAGTGATTAATAGAGATATCCGAATAGTTCGCCGGCGAACTGTTCCCAGCGAACATAGCATGTTCGCGTTTGCGGCGAATTGCGAACATATGCGAGATTCGACCCGCCCCCTATACTTTGTCATTGAGCAAACTTTGACCCTGCATGTCACAGTCAGCAGACACATTCCAGCCAATCAGCAGCATACACTCCCTTCCAGAGCCTTCTAACTCATGGACAGCAGCCATTTTGGAATCATAACTAACTTGCAGTCTTACTGAGAGGAGGCTGAGTGTAGGTGATACTGCATCAATAAGGAAAACCATAGCTAGGCTACTGTACACAGTGTGCAATACTGTCCTGAAGGACTCTTTTGATCTCTGCTGCAAGGACACCCCTGTGTCTCTTCCCCCCCTTATCATCCTCCCCTCACCTTAGCACCCCTCACACCTATCCCTAACACCCCTCACCCTAACCCTAACACCCCTCACACTTATCCCTAACACCCCTCACCCTAACACCTAACCCCCTCACCCTTATCCCTAACACCCCTTACCCTAACACCCCTCACACTTATCCCTAACACCCCTCACCCTAACAACTATCCCTAACACCCTTTACCCTAACCCTAACACCCCTCACACTTATCCCTAACACCCCTCACCCTAACACCTATCCCTAACACCCCTCACCCTAACCCTAACACCCCTCACACTTATCCCAAACACCTAACCCTAACCCTAACACCCCTCACACTTATCCCTAACACCCCTCACCCTAACCCTAACCGCCCTCACCCTAATCCCTAACACGCCTCACCCTAATCCCTAATACCCCTCACCCTAACACCTATCCATAACACCCCTCACCCTAACCCTAAAACCCCCCACTCAAACTTATCCATAACACCCCTTACCCTAACACCTATCCCTCACACCCCTCACCCTAACCCTAACACCCCTCACACTTATCCCTAACACCTAACCCTAACACCCCTCACACTTATCCCTAACACCCCTCACCCTAACACCCCTCACACTTATCCCTGTGTCTCTTCCCCCGCTTATCATCAAGGGAGGGGGGAGGATGATGAGGGAGGGGGGGAGAGACACAGGGGAGGATGATGAGGGAGGGGGAAAACAGACACAGGGGAGGATGATGAGGGAGGGGGTAAAGAGATACAGGGGAGGATGATGAGGGAGGTGGGAGGATGATGAGGGAGGAGGGATGAGACACAGGGGAGGGTGATGAGGGAGGGGGGAAACAGACACAGGGGAGCATGATGAGGGAGGGGGTAAAGAGATACAGGGGAGGATGATGAGGGAGGTGGGAGGATGATGAGGGAGGGGGTAAAGAGATACAGGGGAGGATGATGAGGGAGGTGGGAGGATGATGAGGGAGGAGGGATGAGACACAGGGGAGGGTGATGAGGGAGGGGGGAAACAGACACAGGGGAGGATGATGAGGGAGGGGGTAAAGAGATACAGGGGAGGATGATGAGGGAGGTGCGAGGATTATGAGGGAGGAGGGATGAGACACAGGGGAGGGTGATAAGGGAGGGGGGAAACAGACACAGGGTAGGATGATGAGGGAGGGGGTAAAGAGATACAGGGGAGGATGATGAGGTAGGTGGGAGGATGATGAGGGAGGGGGGGTGAGACACAGGGGAGGGTGATGAGGAAGGGGGCAAAGAGACACAGGGGAGGATGATGAGGGAGGGGGGAAGAGACAAAGGGGAAGATGATGAGGGAGGGGGAAAAGATACACAGGGGAGGATCATGAGGGAGGGGGAAACAGACACAGGGGAGGATGATGAGGGAGGGGGGAAACAGACACAGGGGAGGATGATGAGGGAGGGGGGAAAGAGACACAGGGGAGGATGATGAGGGAGGGGGGAAGAGACAGGGGAGGATGATGAGGGAGGGGGGAAAGAGACACAGGGGAGGATGATGAGGGAGGGGGGAAACAGACACAGGGGAGGATGATGAGGGAGGGGGTAAAGAGATACAGGGGAGGATGATGAGGGAGGGGGGGTGAGACACAGGGGAGGGTGATGAGGAAGGAGGGAAGGAAACACAGGGGAGGATGATGAGGGAGGGGGGAAAGAGACACAGGGGAGGATGATGAGGGAGGGGGAAGAGACAAAGGGGAAGATGATGAGGAAGGGGAAAAGAGACACAGGGCAGGATGATGAGAAGGAGGGAAAGAGACACAGGGGAGGATGATGAGGGAGGGGGGAAGAGACACAGGGGAAGATGATGAGGGAGGGGGGAAAGAGACACAGGGGAGGATGATGAGGGAGGGGAAAAACAGACACAGGGGAGGATGATGAGGGAGGGGTAAAGAGATACAGGGGAGGATGATGAGGGAGGTGGGAGGATGATGAGGGAGGGGGGTAAGACTCAGGGGAGGGTGATGAGGAAGGGGGCAAAGAGACACAGGGGAGGATGATGAGGGAGGGGGGAAGAGACAAAGGGAAGATGATGAGGGAGGGGGAAAAGAGACACAGGGAGGATGATGAGGGAGGGGGAAAGAGACACAGGGGAGGATGATGAGGGAGGGGGTAAAGAAATACAGGGGAGGATAATGAGGGAGGTGGGAGGATGATGAGGGAGGGGGGATGAGACACAGGGGAGAGTGATGAGGAAGGGGGGAAAGAGACACAGGGGAGGATGATGAGGGAGGGGGGGAAGAGTCACAGGGGAGGATGATGAGGGAGGGGGGAAACAGACACAGGGGAGGATGATGGGGGCGGGGTAAAGAAATACAGGGGAGGATGATGAGGGAGGTGGGAGGATGATGAGGGAGGGGGGAAGAGACACAGGGGAGGATGATGAGGGAGGGGGTAAAGAGATACAGGGGAGGATGATGAGGATGATATAACTTCTTCAAGTGCACAGTGCCACTCATATCTGTTGTCACAGTAGCTTGCACGCATAGTACCAATCTGTCAAAACCTGTAATGATGAATGAGGTCTAGAGTAGCCTGGTTCCCTTATCCTCTACAGGTTGAGACCTAATGTTTGGGTGACTCCAGACCAACACATGAGTACAAGCAGCACACAAACTCAAAGCCGCCATCCTCCTCCTGGTCCAGCATCATCAGCCACATCAACCACTGCTGTCCTCCTTGCCCCCTCTCAACCATCGGCCACTCCGTTACTCGCCTTGAGCAGTTCCTGCTCATCTGCCCATAGTCAGGTGCCTGTAAAGGACATGTTTGAGCGTAAGAAGCTAATGTCACAAAGTGCCCCAAATTTGAAGTGATACGACCAACCAAGCATCTTTTTCCATCTCCTGGTCCCAAAAATCCAGGCCTTATACACGTGCCCTGATAGGTGACGTAACAAGTATTAAACTGATAAGAGTAGTACTTACAAACACGCCACTCCTATCTGGTGGCACCTTTGATTGCACATGCCGTGCCCCAAAATTGAAGTGATACGACCAACAAAGCATCTTTTTCCATCTCCTGGTTCTAAAAATCCAGGCCTTATACACGCCCCCTGATAGGTGCTGTAACAAGTATTAAACTGATAAGAGTAGTACTACTTAACACACCTTATAATAATGAAGAGAGGCAACGCAGTGAGAGGAGTCTGAAGAAGAGGAGTCAGAGGAGGAAGGGGGCTTTGAGGAGGTGGAAGACCAAACACAGCAGACGTCCCAGGGGGCTTGTTGTCACCTTTTGGGGACCCTTGGTGGCTGGGTGGAGGAAGAGACCTTCAATGACATCAGTGAGGACAAGGAAAGGGACATGGCTAGCTTGGTATCCAACCTTGTGCAAATGGGGAGTTTGCGGTTGTGCAAATGGACTGTTTGCGGTTGTTTGCGGTGCGTTAAACGGGGAGTTTGGTCTGTCACTGTGAAGCGGGCCTAACCCTTACACTACCTGATCGATACAACATCATACCTGATCTTTTAAAGCACGTTATTCCAAACAATTTTGGGATGTTAGGTAATTTATGCCCTTTATGGCTTAAAACCAGACTCTGCATCAACTATGTAATTTTCCGTGGGAGTTTTGCCATGAATCCCCCTCCGGCATGCCACAGTCCAGGTGTTAGTCCCGTTAAAACAACTTTCCCATCACTATTGTGGCCAGAAAGTGTCCCTGTGGGTTTTAAAATTCGCCAGCCCATTGAAGTCTATGGCGGTTCGCCGGGTTCGCCGGTTCGCGAACATTTGCGGCGGTTCGCGTTCGCGGTTCGGGGAACCGAAAATTGTATGTTCGCTACATCACTAGTGATTAATAGTTTTTAGGGGGGTGCCTGCCCTTTTGCCCCTATGCACCAGCTGCCCCTGATATGAAGACATAAACCAGAGTGAGGAGATCAGGTGCTTTACCATGACAATGTTCTGTAAATGGAGTGTAATAGTGTAATGTAGAACAATTCCACTGTTGTGCATTTGTTTAGATTTCAGAGACTTTGGGTCCCAAACATAAAGCCCCAGAGGTGCTGCTCCCATGAAATGCTACCTCTGTTTTTCAGGGTTACTGTTACTTTTCTTGGAGCCCTATTTGACATCTGTTAAAAGCCATTGCTGGAAGTTCTGCATCTGAGGCAAAGGACGGGCAAAGCTGCTTATAATATGCCTACCATTGGCAGTTGATGACATGTTTTATCATGATGTCTCCCAGAAGTAGCAGAAAACACTGGAGGTAACACTGAGCACCGTGGGACTGCACATGAAAGTCACATGTGTTTTTATGTCATCCAATGAAACCCTCTGTGACCTGTCACTGAGAAAGATTTGGTAAGGACTGTGCCACCCAGACCACGGCAGATTTTCATCTATTCAATAATATTCAATGTTCTACTATGCCATGTTGCAGAGTGATCAATGAGTATGGATTGAACAATGGAGGAAAAGCTACAAAGTTTGTCTGTTCTGCAGCACCAGTTACAAGTTTAACATTGCTGGCTCCAAACACAACACTGCAGCAACCGGAACTGCAAGTAAGGTGAGTCTCACATCAAATAACATCCCTTACCTGACATGGATTATTATATTAATTTCTATGTTATTATATTTTTGCATATTGTCTATTTCTTTAGTTATTTTGTGAATGTGCATTGATGCTGTTCATGCTCCTATTGTATGTTTTTATCTCAGTAAAAAAAAAAAGTCTTATGTTTTCTATTTCAAGTCCTCCCCTGTAACACTGAATCTGACTACCTGTCAGTTTTGCAGCATCAATTAGGAGTTTAACATCGCTGGCTTCAAACACAACACTGCAACAATCCTCTCCCTCCAGACCTAAAAGGGGATAATGTGGATAAGGGTCTGGAGGAAAAGCAGGGGCAAGAGGGTCTCCCAAGTGAGTCCAGGGTGGAAAAGAAAGATCAGGTTCTGCCTCTGGCCTATGGGGGGCCCCCAGTAAAGCCCCTGCTGAATGGGTGGACAGTGTCCCTGAAGTGCTGATCTTCGGAGTCACCAGTCTGTCTCCTTCTCCAGTATCACTCTCCAGTGACGTAACTCGGGCTTTGTTAGAGCCCCAGGCTGAGTCACTACCGGAGGGGGGGGGGGGGGGAATATAGGCCTGACCCCCATTCAGGACCCAATAGATTTGTCTGTCAGGGGGGGGTTTGGCACCAGGGGAAGTAGATATGGGGGAGGGTGATAAGGCAGGATTTCCTGTTAACATCATGGGGAAGCCTGTCAACCCTCCTCAGCTTTCCACTGACCCTAACATCAGTGCAATCCAAGCTGAGCAAGCAGAGGTGGAAATGGCAGAGGAGGCATATAAAGCCTCCAAGGCTTCCACTAAGGAAGCCATGCCAGCCACTGCTGTGCAGCCAGCTATCCCTGAATGCACCCCTGAAGCTGTAGGGGTGCAACAGCAATCTCAGGGTCCACTAATTAGCGTGAAGGGTGCTAAAGGGATTCCTTCTATATCATCCAAGAGGGGGTCCCTTAGAATGAAGCTGAGGAAACTGACCCCAGCCAGGGAGGAGGGGGTAAAAGCCCTCAGCCAAGAAGAGCCCAGGGGTGATCCACAAGAGGGGACATCAGATTCTAGGTGGGTTATCTCTGCAAAGGAATTAGAACAATTCCTTGAAAGCACCCTTCATGGGCAAAAGAAAAGGAAGGTGCAGCTGGCCTTGATGGAGTGGAGTAATATGTCTATTTCAAGTCCTCCTCTGTAACAATAAACCTGTCTACCTTTCAGTTTTGCAGCACCAGTTGGAAGTTTAACATCACTGGCTTCAAACACAACACTGCAACAAACCTCTCCCTCCCGGCCCCTCACCTACCAGTCCTCCCTTGTTTACTCTTAATTTATCAAGTCATACCAATTACTTGCACCTGATCAACTCCTAATTTTTCCTCTAAATTACACATTGTGTCACAATGTCTCCTTTTACTTTCTTCTTTATAACCTCCTGTCTGTTTCTCACTCTCCTCCTCTATTTCTCCACATCTTGTCTCCAACATGATTGCCATCTCACCTTCTCTACTCTCCTACCCTCCTCTGTGTTCCCATGAGCTCCTCTCCTTCTTCCAGTCGTTATCTCCTACATCTTCTATAGCTCATAAGCAGAAACACTTCTGTAAGTCCCACTCTCATCTCGCCCCTGCAAGCACTTCACCCATAACATCTTTGCTACAATGTGCTACAACCCCTTGTCAGTCCCGACATTTCCACCACACAATACAACATGACTCCAGTGGCGTAGCTAGAGCTTTTGCCGTCCGGGGCTGTCCCTGAATTTGCCACAAACAGTTTATGATGATGATAGCCAGTAAGCTTGAAACAGCTGTACGTGTATAGGATTCCCAGCTTGGGTATAATCAAACCTTGGCTTTGCATAAAAGCTGTGTAATACAGCGGGCATATGTTTAAAGGAAGCCATGTTTAAAATGGGATATGGATTAAAGAGCAAGACATTTGTGGGCACATTTGCATGTCCCTGCTCAGTTTCCCAGAATGCAGTGTAATAATAATGCTCAAGAGCATGCCCAGCCGGTATATCTACACATTATATAGTAATAATAATAATAATAATAATAATATAGAAGAGCATGCCCAGCCGGTACATCTACACATTATATAGTAATAATAATAATAATAATAATAATAATAATAATGCACAAGAGCATGCCCAGACGGTACATCTACACATTATATAGTAATAATAATAAGAATAATAATAAAGCAGAAGACCTCCCCTGTGTCTCCTCCCCACTCCCTCCCATGTGTCTCTCTCCCCCTCTCCCCTGTGTCTCCCCCCCACTCCCTCCCATGTGTCTCTCCCCCCCCCTCTCCCCTGTGTCTCTCCCACCCTTGCCTGTGTCTCTACCCCCTCTCCCTTCCTCAGTGTTTCTTTCCCCCTCTCCTGTGTCTTTTCCCCCTTCCCTCTTCCCTGTGTCACTTCCCCCTCCCCTGTATCTCTACCCCCCTCTCCCTTCCCGTGTTTCTTTCCCCCCTCCCCTGTGTCTTTCCCCCCTTCCCTCTCCCCTGTGTCTCTCCCCCCTCATCTGTGTCTCTTCCCCCTTCTCCCCTGTGTCTCTACCCCCCTCTCCCCTGTGTCTCTACCCCCTCTCCCTTCCCCTGTGTTTCTTCCCCCCTCCTCTGTGTCTTTACCCCCTTTCCTCTCCCCGGTGTCTCCTCACCACTCCCTCCTGTGTCTTCCTCCCCCTCTCCAGTGTGTCTTCCTCCCCCTCTCCCCTCTCCTGTGTCTTTTCCCCCTTCCCTCTTCCCTGTGTCACTCCCCCCTCCCCTGTGTCTCTACCCCCCTCTCCCTTCCCGTGTTTCTTTCCCCCCCTCCCCTGTGTCTTTCCCCCCCTCCCTCTCCCCTGTGTCTCTCCCCCCTCATCTGTGTCTCTTCCCCCTTCTCCCCTGTGTCTTTAACCCCTCTCCCCTGTGTCTGTACCCCCTCTCCCTTCCCCTGTGTTTCTTCCCCCCTCCTCTGTGTCTTTACCCCCTTTCCTCTCCCCGATGTCTCCTCACCACTCCCTCCCATTAGTCTCTTCCCCCCTCTGCCCTGTGTCTCTACCCCCCACTCTCTCCTGTGTCTCTCCCCCCTCCCATGTGTCTCTTCCCCTCACCTCTCCCTTACCCTGTTTCTCTTCCCCCCTCTGCCCTGTGTCTTCCTCCCCCTCTCCACTGTGTCTTCCTCCCCCTCTCCCCTCTCCTGTGTCTTCCTCTCCCTCTCCCCTGTGTTTCCTCCCCCTCTCCCCTCCCCTGTTAGCTTCTATACGCATACATACATACGATAAGAAATCTGGGGGGGGGGGGGGGGTTACCCCTTACCCCCCCCCCCCCCCAGTTCCAACACCCATGTGTACTTTATAATATTGTATTGCATTTGGTTATATTATATCACTAGCGACTTGCCTGGCACAAATGACGGGGCAATAATAATAAATAAAAAAGTTTGAAGCCATGGCAATGCTGTTTGCCACACAATGTGATGCTTTTTGTACTCTGGGGACCTTCGGCGCTCATTGTGAGCCTCTTCCCTCGTGTCCTTCATGTTTCGTGCTTTGCAACGATCAATCTTCGGCGCTCATCGCAAAGACAGATATATAAGTACAGTGTTAAATATATAAAAAAAAATTGTGCAGTGTAAATTAAAAAATGTATTCAGGTCTCAGAGCATAATAAAGTGATTTAGATTTGTAACTGCTTTGAGAGTGCTATCGCTGGCAGCCAATGAGCAGTAATCCAGATATATAACTGCAGAGTAAAAAGTAAAACATTTTAGTGTAGTGTAAAGTCTACATTTTTATTTTCCATTACTAATTAATACTTATTAAATGAATGCACGATAATAACTATTGTGAATGAACAAATGTATTAGGAAGTGCGAAGGGTTAATGTATGTAAAGTAACCGCAGTGTAAAATATGCTATTAAGCGTATTTTTTTATATATTTTTTTTTAATAATAATGAATTAATTAATTACTAAAATACTTTACCTATTTGTAATTAATATATCCAGTGATCAATAACCTGAAGAGCTAACTAAAAAAGTTTTTCCTAAAAAGCCGTACGAGGTAAAGATACACTATTAACAAGGACGCTAAATCATCCACACCCGCTTACCACATACACATTCCCCGCCATTTTACAACACTAACTTACACAATGCGGAAGTACCCAGCTACCCTAACGGCTTCCACTCTCGCATGCAGCCTATTTACACTACACACTGCACACATTGCTGACACTTACACAGCAGCTCCACAGCACTGAAAACCTACATTGTATGCTGCAGGAACATGAAAACAGATTGTCAGCTCTTCAGCACAATGCTTCCTGCATATATTACTTACAAATAGGTAAAGTATATTCATTTAGTAATAATTTCATTAGCATACAAAAATACATATACACAAATTTTTTTTATCACATTAAACATAAAAGCCATTCACTGCGCGCCTCACAACGAGCGCCAACGCTGCTCATAGCACACAAAGCCTTGCAATAAGCGCAAAAAACACATCACCGCCGACCAAAGAATAACAGCAAAAGCGCCTATCAGAAAAAAAATACAACCAACAGCCTCGCAATGAGCGCCGAAGGATATCCGACCGCCAACAAAATGAATGTCTCGTCCAAACCATTACCTGCCTTACAATCTTATTGCCGCCATTTTGACGGGCAAGTCGCTAGTAAATATATAAAGATCAAGATAATAAAAGTATCAGGAAATGTAACACAAAGATGCACGTGCGTCTGAATAATACGACAAATACGGATTTTTGTCATAAATGATATGATCGCAGTATTGGGTCATAAACCCTAAACACTGGAATCTGTTACATACAATTTACTGATGATGTCATTAATGGGCTTCAAGGGGGGGGGTCTCTTTTCATACTTTTTGAGCGGTGCAAATCCAACGTACGCAGAGCGGAAACGCCACATCTGTGGGACACACACAAAGGGGTTCACTTTGGGAGAAAAAAAACAAACAAATATGAAATATTTAATAATCATATTTTGATGTTACCAACAGATAAGGAAACGAAACTGAGGTTATTATATCTAATAGTAGCAAGCCTGGGAGTACTGGGAGTAATAATACTGCAGCAGGAGGTCAGGACTAATGTCACCTATAGACCCCCAGACAGATAAAGGTCAGTACTAATGTCCCTCTATAGACCCCCAGTCAGATAAAGGTCATTACTAATGTCCCTCTATAGACACCCAGTCAGATAAAGGTCAGTACTAATGTCACCTATAGACCCCCAGTCATATAAAGGTCAGTACTAATGTCACTCTATAGACACCCAGTCAGATAAAGGTCTGTACTAATGTCCCTCTATAGACCCCCAGTCATATAAAGGTTAGTACTAATGTCACTCTATAGACCCCCAGTCAGATAAAGTTTTGAAATGTTTCTTGGATAGCATTGGGGCTAAAGGAGGTTTGGCCATCAGGTAGTCTAAAGATACCGTATATTATGTCCTCTCTTGGGGGGTAAAGACACTAATAATTCCTCCAATAAAATTCTGTTTTTTTATGTGGGCAAGGTCCCTGGTTAGCCCATTGGGTTATCTGTTAAAAAGAGTGGTGCAGAGACTGTGGGGGCTGTTAGCCTCCTTGTTCCCGTGTGGCCGTTTAGAATCCCTGCTGCTGCATGTTTCAGCTTTATTAAGGTGTAATTGTACAGCGTTTGACTCAAGTAGCTGCCTGTGCTGGGTCAGTTTGGCTTAATTGCTGGGCCCTTTTCCTGCCAAGATGGCGACAGTCAGTCCATGGGCCTCTATGTCCCCTTCACTACCTTTGTCCCCGCTTGTGTGCTTATTTGGGATGGCCCCCCTTTATATCTCCGACCCGTGGCCTTCTCAGGTCCCCCCCTCAATCTCTGAGAGTGGGTATGCGGGCTGGGGCGTTGAATCAGGCCTACCTTCTTCTCTGCTCGCTGCAAGATCAACAATACCTAATTTTTCAGGCATGTGTACATGCCTAATTTTTCTGGCCTCTGGTGCTGCACTGTGCCTTCAACAACCAAACCCCCAAAAAAGGCACATAACAGGGATTAAACTGATAGGAGTAGTACTACTTAACACACCACTCATATCTGGTGTAACAGTAGTGTACATTTAAAACAAAAAACATTTTTTCTACTGTAATAGATTGCATAGCAGTTAGTTGTCTGCAAGCGTGTGTGTCAGACCTACAGCGTCTACTCTGCCAACTTCTGCAAGTGCACAGTGCCACTCATATCTGTTGTCACAGTAGCTTGGACGCATAGTACCAATCTGTCAAAACCGGTAATGATGAATGAGGTCTAGAGTAGCCTGGTTCCCTTATCCAGGTTGAGACCTAATGTTTGGTTGTCTCCAGACCAACACATGAGTACAAGCAGCACACAAACTCAAAGCCGCCATCCTCCTCCTGGTCCAGCATCATCAGCCACATCAACAACTGCTGTCCTCCTTGCCCCCTCTCAACCATCCGCCACTGCGTCTCTCGTCTTGAGCAGTTCCTGCTCATTTGCCCATAGTCAGGTGCCTGTAAAGGACATGTTTGAGCGTAAGAAGCTAATGTCTCAAAGTGCCCCAAAATTGAAGTGATACGACCAACAAAGCATCTTTTTCCATCTCCCGGTTCTAAAAATCCAGGCCTTATACACGCCCCCTGATATGTGCTGTAACAGGTTTTAAACTGATAAGAGTAGTACTACTTAACACACCTTATAATAATGCAGAGAGAGGTAATGCAGTGAAAGGAGTCTGAAGTAGAGGAGTCAGAGGAGGAAGGTGGCTTTGAGGAGGTGGAAGACCAAACACAGCAGGCGTCCCAGGGGGCTTGTTGTCACCTTTCGGGGACCCTTGGTGTTGTACATGGCTGGGTGGAGGAAGAGACCTTCAATGACATCAGTGAGGACATGGAACGGGACATGGCTAGCTTGGTATCCAACCTTGTGCAAATGGGGAGTTTGCTGTTGTGCAAATGGACTGTTTGCGGTTGTTTGCGGTGCGTTAAACGGGGAGTTTGGTCTGTCACTGTGAAGCGGGTGTAACCCTTACATTACCTGATCGATACAACATCATACCTGATGTTTTAAAGCACGTTATTCCAAACAATTTAGGAATGTTAGGTAATTTATGCCCTTTATGGCTTAAAACCAGACTCTGTATCAACTATTTAATTTTCCGTGGGAGTTTTGCCATGGATCCCCCTCCGGCATGCCACTGTCCAGTTGTTAGACCCCTTGAAACAACTTTCCCATCACTATTGTGGCCAGAAAGAGTCCCTGTGGGTTTTAAAATTCGCCTGCCCATTGAAGTCTATGGCGGTTCGCTGATGTTCGCCGGTTCGAGAACATTTGCGGCGGTTAGCGTTCGCGGTTCGCGAACCGAAAATTTTATGTTTGCGACATCACTAATAGTAACATATTTTCTTGGTGTTATATCTATGACGTGTTGAATGTCTCTATAGAACTGGACAACTTCAGCCTCTTCAGCATCCATGGTTGGATCACTGTGATATTAAATGGCTTACCTTGAATTTGAATTGTAATCATTCTATGATTTATTTGGTAGTAACCGAGCACTACTTTGGCCACTCTTTGATTGACTAGGATAGCTACTCCATTTCTTCTGCGGGATTCTTGACCACAATAGAAGTTTGGGTGGTTGTCTAATGAGAATTGTCCCATTGCAGTCCATTTAAGTTTACCAATTTCCAGGATATCAATGTTTAACATTGTCATTTCTTTTAGATGATTTTTCTTTCACCTTCAGATTAGGATTTAGATAGCTAAAACCTGGAAGTTGGCAATACCTGAATATAGTGAAATCTTGAAAAAATTTGAATTAATACATTCCATGAGCACTAGCTCAGCTGAAATAGATAATTCCCACAGAAAGTGGGCCTCAAGTTGGGATACTTGGACCACACAAATTGGGTGCTAACAGAGCAAGAAAGGACAATGAGAAAGATATAACCTCCAGTGAACCACTACAATATACTCCACACCTTTCCCTTCTCTCCCTTCCCCTTTATCTATCCTTTCTGCTTACTTCTACATTCTATCTCTTCTTACAACAGCGCTTAAGACATACGTAAATGTGAAAACTGCTATAAGGAAAAAAAAAAAGAGTTAACTGGAAATACGTGTATATCTCCATTCTTCAAGCGTTACGTCTGCACTGGTTATGTGTTATCTGTAATGGCTATGTAACACTGTTACAACCATGTTTCTTTCAATAAAAAAATAAATAAAAAAATAATGATAAAGAAATAGACAACTATGAGTAAGGAGAGCTACATACAATACAATAAGAGGTGAAATATAGATAAAGCACTAATAATAAATAATAAATTCAATTCAGATCAGAGGTGCAATAAGGATAAAGCACTAGTAGTAACCAAAGCAATAAACAATATAGGCATAAACATGGGCTCAACCCATTAGAGATTAACTGTTACTCTCCCAGAAATTGGATATACCTCTTTAAATGATATAATATACGCTCTCAAATAAATGTTTGGAGAGTCCTAAAACAATTTGTCTAATAACACTGTGTTAATTCTGTAGCCTGTACCCACTGTAATATAACATGTGGCCCTAACATAGGGAAACTTTTATAGAACCATATGAAGAATTGTTTTGGATGATGTTGGTAGAGGCTGTTGAAAGAGAATTATCTTGACAGCATTCTACTATTCTCTGACCTGCTTCATTTTGGACTTCCAGGTATCATTTGGTTTGCTACTTTTCATTCCATTCTCCTATGATGAGAATAACATCTTTTCTTGGTGTTATATCTATGTTATATCTATGATGTGTTGAATATTTTCATAGAACTGGACAACTTCAGCCTTTTCAGCATCCATGGTTGGAACATAGACTTGGATCACTGTGATGTTAAATGACTTGCCTTGAATTTGAACTGAAATCATTCTGTCATTGATTGCGTTTTTACCGAGCACTGCACCCTTTGATTGATCATGAGGCCTTCTCCATTTCCTCTGCAGGATTCTTGACCACTGTAGAAGATCTGATAGTTGTCTGATGGGAAATGTCCCATTCCAGTCCATTTGAGCTCACTAATTCGAAGGATTTCAATGTTTAACTTCCTCATCTCATGTTTGACCACGTCCAGTTTGCCTTGGTTCATAGCTCAAACATTACAGGTTCCTATTCTGAATTGTTCCTGGCAGTGGACTTCTTTACCCTTCCAGACACATCAACAGCTGGGTATTCTCTCAGCTTTGGCCCAACCACTTCATTAGATCTGGCGCTACTTATACTCACCCACTGCTCTTCCCCAGTAATGTGGTAGGCTACTTCTCATCAGAGGGGCTCATATTCTGGTGCCATATTGTTATGTCTCTGGTTGTGCTTGTCCATAAGGTTATCTTGGCCAAGATACTGGAGTGTGTTGCCAGTTTCTTCTCTAGTGGACCACCTTTTGTCTTACCTTTCTGCTATGACCTGTCCATCTTGGGTCGCCATACATGGTATAGCTCACAGTTTCATTGACGTACACAAGCCCCTACATTGTGACAAGAGAGTGATCCAGAAGTGACTAAACTACCTACACAACGTTAAATATATAAAATAAAAATATAAGAAAAAAAGCATTAGAATAAAAAAATAAAAATTTTACAAAAAAAATAAAAAAAATACTGTGTGGGGAAAAAGGGGTTAAATGAGTCCCTTGGATTATCCTGCAGAGATGATCTGTGATGCCCTTGTCATCAGTTGTCGACCCTGAAAAAGTGGACACATCCAGATTGCATTGTAGATGCCATATTCCTACCGTGTAGAAACTTTTCTTGCAAGCCTCCTCCCGCAACAGGAAGTTGATCAGTACAAAGCAAAATAGCAGAATCCAGAGCAGCATAATTGCATACACAATGTGATAAATTAGAGGCTGTATTATTTGTTGTGCCCATTCTAAAAATATTGTTGATATTTTTAAGTGTAATTTTTTAAAATAGTGTATTGCAAATATTTTACAATGCATCGACACATGAAAAACAAATAAACACAAAATAATGCTTTTGTTCTAATAGTGATTGTAAAACACATAAAAATGCTAGGAATGCTCATTGTCACATCATAAATACAAGATACATGAGGTCATAAAGTGAGGTGTATATCTCGTGCTACACATTGCAGATTTGATTGCATTTTTATATCGTACAAAACTCTTAGCCGTATAACACAAAACAGACATTTCTCTTGGGAAATATAAATAAGATGTACATTGTTGTATTGCATTTTTCCTAGAGCATTTTGCTTCTATGAGACTGTCCAAAACAAGTTATCTCTGTCTCCCTGGACATCGCAAAGCAATGCAACGGAAATAAAATAACTTTGTGACTTCAATGACTTTTGGAATTAGAGATAGTTTTCCCTGTTCTGCTCTCCAATATCTTTTCAAATGGTGGAGACCTCAAAGGTTACAAGAGAAGGGATTCCCAGGTCCCTTCACTGTCTGTTTAAATCTACACTCCTGTCTTAAAATAACAAAATATATAACTCATTCATAACTTCGGTGAACCTACTGGACATGTGTGAAAAATACACAATGACTGAGATGTTATTAAGAGCTGAAATGGAAAATTGTTTTCTAATAACTTTTTATTCTATTTTTCATTTTTAGTAGGCAATATTTACACTAGGTATCTAACTGGTATCAAGGTATCTCATGAGAAGGTAGCAATCACTAAAAAGAAATAAACATAATGAGTCTGTGCTTTATTCTGCTATAGGGAAATATATATATTTTCTCATAAGATTTGTCTAGCAGCAGCCGGACGTGTCAGGAATACTGTTGTTATATATAAATTTATATATATATATATATATATATATATATATATATATATATATATATAAACAGTGCATTGCAAAAGTATTCAACCCCCTTGACTTTTTACCTATTTTGTTACATTACAGCCTTAAGTTCAATGTTCTGTTAATTTAAATTTTATGTGATGGATCAGAACACAATAGTCTAAGTTGGTGAAGGCAAATGAGAAAAATATATAAATAAAACTATTTTTTAGAAATAGAAAACAGAAAATTGGCATGTGCGTATGTATTCACCCCCCTTTGTTATAAAGCCCATAAAAAGTTCTGGTGCAACCAATTACCTTCAGAAGTCACATAATTAGTGAAATGATGTCCGCCTGTGTGCAATCTATGTGTCACATGATCTGTCATTTCATATACACACCTTTTTTTAAAGGCCCCAGAGGCTGCAACACCTAAGCAAGAGGCACCACTAACTTAACACTGCCATGAAGACCAAGGAACTCTCCAAACAAGTAAGAGACAATGTTGTTGAGAAGTACAAGTCAGGGTTAGGTTATATAAAAATATCTAAATCTTTGATGATCCCCAGGAGCACCATCAAATCTATCATAACCAAATGGAAAGAACATGCCACAACAGTAAACCTGCCAAGAGACGTCCGCCCACCAAAACTCTTTCACTGGGCAAGGAGGGCATTAATCAGAGAGACAGCACAGAGACCTAAGGTAACCCTGGAAGAGCTGCAGAGTTCCACAGCAGAGACTGGAGTATCTGTACATAGGACGACAATAAGCCATACACTCCATAGAGTTGGGCTCTATGGCAGAGTGGCCAGAAAGCCATTACTTTAAGGAAAAAAACAAAATGCACGGTGACAGATTCACTGTCACTCTCAGGAACCATGTCCTAATATCCAGCACCAAAATGGAGAAAGCAGGAGCCCTTTAAATGTTTAGCACATTTGTGCTGTTTATTTGTCAGCATACAACAGAAAATAAACCAAACAGAAAATAAATCCTAGCTTCTCATTGAAGCCCTGCATAACTGAACTGTAGTTTCCCTTACTGTCTTACATGGGAGTGCAAACATACAGTCCATACATCGGTAGCAGAGGTGTCTTTCTCTCTCACCTCTCTTAGGCTCTGTATCTCCGGCCTCTCTTCCCAAAGCAGACCCCTCCTTCGGTCATCACCTTCAGGGACTTTCTGTTCCTCTTATCCGCATACTTTCTCTTCAAAGCTTCTGGCTTTGGCCCATTAGTTTTCAGTGCGGCCTCTGACTTCGGCCCTGCACACTTCAACCCTCCAGCACTGTTAAACAGCTTTCCACCTGGAGACAGCAACCGCTGGTCTTGATTGCAGCCACAGCCAAGCTTTTTAAGGATCTTCTTAACCCTTTCACTCCTGGGGAGAATTCTTGAAGGGCTCTCTACTGCCCTCTGGTGACACACCATCACAGGCACATTTTGAGTTTGCGAAAAGGCATGTGGGGAGACTCCCAAAATGTATGGAGGAAGGTGCTTGAACTCTTCGGCCATCAAAGAAAAAGCTATGTCTGGCGCAAACCCAACACATCACATCACCCAAAGAGCAGCCGGGACTGAGAAACTGGTCAGAGTTGAGAGAGAGAAAGGGGTACTAAATGCAGGGATATTCTTGAGCCTAACCTGTACCACTCTGGGGGTGATTTGAGGCTGGGACGGAGGTTCACCATCCAGCAAGACAATGAACCTAAACACACTGCTAAAACAACACTTGAGTGGTTTAAGGAGAACCATGTAAATGTGTTGGAATGGCTTAGTCAAAGCCCAGACCTCAATCCAATAGAAAATCTGTGGTCAGACTTAAAGATTGCTGTTCACAAGGGCAAAGCATCCAACCTGAAGAAGCTGGAGCGGTTTTGCAAGGAGGAATGGGCAAAAATCACAGTGTGGCAAATTCATAGAGACTTATCCAAAGTGACTTGGAGCTGTGATTGCTGCAAAAGGTGGTGGTGTGTGTGTGTGTGTGTGGGGGGGGGGGGGGGATAGTTATGCACATTGGCTTTTTCTGTTATTTCGTCCTATTTGTTGTCTGTTTCACAATAAAAAAAAATAATCTTCAAAGTTGTGGGCATGTTCTGTAAATTAAATGATGCAAATCCTCAAACAATCCATGTTAATGAAAAATTCCAAGGGGGTGAATACTTTTGCAAGAAAATCTCAGCAATATAATTCAACATATAAAAAAAAAAAAACTTGAGGAGTACCATAATTCTTTCAAACAAATCTTAAAATAGAAGAAAAGCACGTGGAATTTGACCCTGAGGGCAGGTACATAATATGGCTGGGAAAAATAGAAAATCAAAATGTCACTTTATTGAATATCTATGTTCCTAGCAAAGGCCAAAATAGGTTTGTTAATCGTATTTTCAAAATCCTTAAGAAATATCTACAAGGGTCTATGATAGTCTGTGTAGATTTTGATCTTAATTCTGACCTTGATAGGAAATCGATTAAAAAACCTATTTTAGATAACCAGACACAAGAGTATTAAAACTTTTAACAACACTATAGTCAATTTCAACTTATACGACACCTGTCGAATATTCTATACGAATGAGAGAGACTATACGTTTTTCTCTAACGGGTACGATTTGTTCTCGAGACTTGAATACTTTTTTACAGTTAGAAACACTCTACAAAATATTAAGGAGATTGAAATAGGCACTAGATTATGGTCTGACCACTTGATGGTCAAACTAATTATAAAAGGAGAGATGAATAATCTTTTAAGACCTCCTTGGAGACTAGATAAATACCTTCTGGAGGACGAAACATTGAAAATTAATTTACAGACAGAATCAAATTTTTTTTTTTAAGTAAATCAAAATCATTTGACTCAAATTGTGTCCTCTGTAATGCGCACAAGGCGTACATTTGTGTATTGTTTATTGCTTGGCAAGCTTAAAAAAACAAACAAAGAGGCCTTCCACTTAGAAAGAGGGAATAAACTGAACCTTCCCAGGGAATAAATAGACCAAACTAATGCAGTTCTTGCTCAGATTAAAAAAATTGTACAGTCTATTGTAGACTGTCCTATCTGTTTTCTAACAACAGAAACTGTACCACTACACGTAGAGAGATTGGTGAGGGATGAAGGGATGGGACAGGGGGTATGAGGTGAAATGTTCAGCGAGTAAAAAATGATACACCCACACCACCACCTTGTTTGTTCCCAGGTCTAGGTGTGTGGCGGAGGTGAAAACTACCATGAGAGAGTGCTGCAGGGGATACAGTGTCTGAGGAAGAGAGCCAGGTTTCAGTGAGAGCCAGTAGATTTAGGGAGTTGGTAGTGAATAGGTCATGAGTGAAAGTGAGATTATTGCAAATAGACCTTGGGTTCCAGAGGGCGCAGGAGAGCAGTTGCAATTTAAAAGTCTAGGGAAGGGAAATGTTATAGTTTAAGATGGTGGCTGATGCTGGAATGAGAGAAACAGATGAGGTCAGAACCAGTAATTATAAACAGAACAAATTTGTTAAGAACAACTGAAAAGGTATGAGTGGGAGGGGTGAGAGGGGTGGGATGCAAACACAGTATAGTACAATACAAAGCTAATGAATTAACACAGATTCAATAAGGTTTCTATGTGCCCAACAATTATATAAGATATGAATATTTAATAATTGAAGTAACAGTAATTAAAGTAATGTATTGAATCATACAGGTGGCTGTTGATACCTTGATAGCAGTTGCAATTTGAAAGTCCAGGGGAGAGAAATGTTATGTTCAATGGTTGCTTCTGCTTGATAGCAGTTGCAATTTGAAATGGTTAGCAATACCTCAACAATGACCTATAACAATCAACCCAGTGAAATAATACCATGCCTGTCCATGATCAATTATACTACATATAAATAAACTATACACACTACAGTAGCCTGTTAAACCCTATGAGCCTGTTTATCCCCCAAAACACTCTCACAAAACCCAGAGTGGACCATCGGGCCCAGTATCCTAATCCTTGTTCCCACTGTGGGTGGCCATGAATGTGCATACATACATACATATATATATATATATAATTTCACAGAAAATTAATAGTAAATTTGTGTTCCCATTTCAATGTTTAAAAATAAGTTAAAAAACATACTTCCTGCTCAAGTATCCCAAAAATACGGTTATTGCACTGCACTCTGGGAATCTGGGCAGGGACATGAAATGCATTTTCGCTCTTAAATCCAAAAAACACTTGGCTCCTTATAGTCATATGCGCGCTGTGTTATACACCTTTAAGCATAGCAGGAAATCTACCCCCAGCATTTTTTTTACCATTAATTTAATTGATTCAACATTTGTGCCAGTTTAAGGTTTATCGTTTTCACATCATTATGGTCTAAAAACAAGAAAATAATACAGTTACTAGGTAAAATTCAATTAAAAAAGATACTTCCTTTCCCATTTTGCTTAATATTCATATTTATGGGAGTATTTTTCCCTAAAACTTTCCCTCTTCCTATTTATTTAAAAAAAAAGGTAAAAATTACAAAAATGGAAAAAAAAAATCACCAAAAAATAAAAATTAAAAAAATGTAAATTAAAAATTATATTAATCTGTTCCAAGTTTGTTAGCATTCTCTTCACCTATGTTTTCCCTATCCCTCCAATATTATATATATAGTAAACTAAACACAATTTTAATACAATCCTGGGGTAAAATCTATTTTTTTTTAACAAATAAAATGTTTCTTGCTTTCCATAATGCTTCCTTAAAACTATTTATAATTAGCCGATATTCAACAGAACTCTCTTTTCCTATGCATAGCATTCTCCCATATAAAAATATTTCTTGATTTAAAATTCTAAGACCACCCACCAATTTAAGAAGAGGCCCGATCTCATCTCATACCTCTTGAGTGTAAAAACAATCCTAGAATACATGTAGAGAGGTCTTGCACTAAGGTCTAAGGCACTTTGCCAGGGTAACCAATCCTCTTCTATACTGAAATTCGTGTGTTGGCAGGCAATCTGTGAGAGCATTCCAAGTCAGATTTTTCTAACTATTAATTAACATTTTTCCCTCCATTATTATGTAATTTGCACCTATGCACCCTTTTAAATCTAAATAACACCATGGCAGTATATAAAATTATAGGTAAATGACTTGTTTTAAAATTTGAATTTTCTCTTTCATTGTTAATTTTCCATACAATTTCCCAATTTATTACATTTTCCATATACCTTGTAAAATAACTACCTAATATTTTATTTTTTTCTCTTTGAGTTGGAATTGTAATTTCTAAAACACTCATCCATACAGCATGCATTTGACTTTTTTTAATCTTTATTTAAATCTAGACACTCCACAAAACCTGCAACTATCATCATTGCATCATCCATGTAAGAAAAAACTTTAACCTGTTTTCCACCAGCAACTGGCACTGGAACTCACCGTATCACCTTATCTTTTTCAATTTCAGCTAAAAAGGGTTACATAGAAATAAATTTGGAGAGAGGACAACCTTTTTTAACGCCTGCATTTATGCTAACCCATCAATCCAATTTGCCATAAAGGGATTAACACTAATTTTGCTCATATAACCTGTATACACACTTTTTATTCACCTCAATATTCTTTCTGGAACATCTATTCTTTCTAAAACCTGAAATACAGGTTGGGGTGGCTAGCAGTAGCCTGAGGCAGATGTGTGGTGCTTGAGCTCCTCATAGCCCCAACATTTGCAGTCATACAGTGCCTTGCAAAAGTATTCAACACCCTTGACTTTTTACCTATTTTGTTACATTACAGCCTTAAGATCAATGTTTTGTTAATCTGAATTTTATGTGATGGATCAGAACACAGTAGTCTAAGTTGGTGAAGTGAAATGAGAAAAATATATACATAAAACTATTTTTTAGAAATAGAAAACAGAAAATTGTCATGTCCGTATGTATTCACCCCCTTTGTGATAAAGCCCATAAAAAGCTCTGGTGCAACCAATTACCTTCAGAAGTCACATAATTAGTGAAATGATGTCCGCCTGTGTGCAATCTATGTGTCACATGATCTGTCATTACATATACACACTTTTTTTAAAGGCCCAAGAGGCTGCAACACCTAAGCAAGAGGCACTACTAATTTAACACTGCCATGAAGACCAAGGAACTCTCCAAACAAGTAAGGGACAATGTTGTTGAGAAGTACAAACCAGGGTTAGGTTATAAAAGATATCCAAATCTTGGATGGTCCCCAGGAGCCCCCTCAAATCTATCATAACCAAATGGAACCTGCCAAGAGACGGCCACCCACCAAAACTCACAGACCGGGCAAGGAGGGCATTAATCAGAGAGGCAGCACAGAGACCCAAGGTAACCCTGGAGGAGCTGCAGAGATCCACAGCAGAGACTGGAGTATCTGTACATAGGACGACAATAAGCCATACGCTCCATAGAGTTGGGCTTTATGGCAGAGTGGCCAGAAGAAAGCCATTACTTTCAGCAAAAAAAAAATGGCGCATTTTGAGTTTGCAAAAAGGCATGTGGGAGACTCCCAAAATGTATGGAGGAAGGTGCTCTGGTCTGATGAGACTAATTGAACTTTTCGGCTATCAAAGAAAACGCTATGTCTGGCGCAAACCAAACACATCACATCACCCAAAGAACACCATCCACAGTGAAACATGGTGGTGGCAGAATCATGCTGTGGGGATGTTTTTCAGCGTCCGGGACTGGGAAACTGGTCAGAGTTGAGGGAAAGATGGATGGTGCTAAATACAGGGATATTGTTGAGCAAAACCTGTACTACTCTGTGCATGACTTGAGGCTAGGACGGAGGTTCACCTTCCAGCAGGACAATGACCCCAAACACACTGCTAAAGCAACACTTGAGTGGTTTAAGGGGAAACATGTAAATGTGTTGGAATGGCCTAGTCACAGCCCAGACCTCAATCCAATAGAAAATCTGTGGTCAGACTTAAAGATTGTTGTTCACAAGCGCAAACCATCCAACTTGAAGGAGCTGGAGCAGTTTTGCAAGGAGGAATGGGCAAAAATCCCAGTGGTAAGATCTGGCAAGCTCAGAGAGACTTATCCAAAGTGACTTGGAGCTGTGATTGCTGCAAATGGTGGGTCTACAAAGTATTGACTTTAGGGGGGGGGAGCGGAGAATAGTTATGCACACTGATTTTTCTGTTATTTTGTCATATTTGTTGTTTTACCATAAAAAAAAAAATCTTCAAAGTTGTGGGCATGCTCTGTTAATTAAATGATGCAAATCCTCAAACAATCCATGTTAGTTCCAGGTTGTGAGGCAACAAAACACAAAATGCCAAGGGGGTGAATACTTTTGTAAGGCACTGTATATCGTAGCACGAGGAAAACAGAGACACTGCTTGCGAGCAGGTAAGCCCAAATTGGACGCCCGAGTCGGTGCGACCTGCTACGGCCTACTGCAACCTGCAGACCTCTTAGGCCTAATCAGAGCCTCCCTTCGAGTTGCAAGGTACATAGATGATGGAGGCACAGGAAAGTGGAGATTTGTCGGTGGAGGAAAAAGGGCGCAGGCCCATCGACCAGAGGCCGAAGTCCTGGGCTCAGGGGAGGCCCTCCTGGGAAAGTGCGGGGAGTAATGGTGCCAGGCACTGGAAAAACCCTTTACACCAGGAGATAGTGAGTTAGATGACACCTCGCAAGAACTCCAACCAAGTAAGCCCCTGACACAACTACTCCCACCCAGGTTTACCATAGAGACTCCCAGGGGAAATAGACAGGCGGGAGAACAAAACCCACAAACCACATAACAGAGTCAGTGGAGGGGTGCGGCTACCACCACACCAAATCATGGCACACCCCAAAGAGTGCCACATATCAAAATAAAACCCATAAAGGCGACAAGGATAGGAAACATAAGTAACTCTGCAGAGTAAAGCAGAAGGGTGCGCTCCCCCTACACCATCAAATACTCTATATATATTTATTGATATCCTACCCTCAAGTTGTGGCTGACTTTATGACTACAGGAGAGGACAATTCTTCATTGTAAACATCAGAATGGATTGACAAAGCAATACTAGAAAGGCAATGGGCCTTCTTTAATCAGGAAAGTGCTATCAGAACTTTGCAATAACAAGCCCCTCAACACAGAGCTACACAACGCTGCCATCTTGTGGCCATCCATACGTACTACTGCATTGTAGGCATAATCAAGATATTATTCAGACAACTTGAAAACAGACTCTGAACGCATTAACAACAGTGACTGACAACAGACTACGATTAAAGGTTGATACTAAGCATAAAGTTGAAGGTGACATATCTCATTGGATGGAACTCAGCTCTATAAACATATAAGTTGCTATAGCCATGTGACACAAGCAACAACAAACTTGGCCCAAACACAAGTCTTATAATTAATCCACTATCCTGGAAAACAAATTCAAGACTTTGCAAACCTAATTCAGAATAACTGAACAATACTGCCTCACAGCTGCCATCCTAAATATTACAGCAATAAAGTGCAGACCAAATAAAACCACACTTGAACAAGCGTGGCATAATTCAAGGAATACACAGCGACAAGACATTCCTACACACTATCTCATACTAGTTGAATGAGACAAGAGGCCTCATTAAATTTGCCAAATTGTAGTTACAGGTGCCCATAAAGGAGCCTGTAAAAGCTGCTGCTATAAAATTAGCCCCTTTTAGCTACCCGCAAAATATTTGCGAGTTACAGGCTGAAAAGTCCTACGGGCTGTCGAAATCAGAACAAATCAGCCAGCTAAGCCTTTGATCTGTCAAGCCCGCAAAAGTTACAATCCCTAAAATTGCAAATCGCTATTAAAGTCCTACAATTCCCCAAGGACGCCCTTGCTTTCAAAACGTAAAATGGCAAATGTTGGCCAACATATTGGGGTTCAAAAAAGTACTTGCAAGGTCTTTAAGAGCCCTTACGTATACTGCAGGAGCAGCAAAATAGCACCCCTCAGCCCCTTCTAACCTCCCCCCTGGGCCCCTAAACTCCCCCCTGCTCCCAAAACCGGGACCCCTGCAGGTTCCCTACATTAACTCCTTGCTGCAGGAGATCCCCTATCGAGACCCCCGTGGCAGTTAAATGTTTAAATCCCCTGCCCATATGGAATACGCCCCTATGTCCCATTCCGATTGGCTGAAATTATACTGACAGATATTTCGGCCAATCAGAATGCTCCAATGCATTTCATATGCAGGAGCCTGCAGGGGAACCGCCATTTGTGGCGAGTAGCTCTTTTAGTATTCTTGGGCTTCAAACAAGAAATAAGAGCACTGGACCTTCTACTATGAACATGGATAGCCCGACTAGTCCAGGGCAGAAGATTAAAGACCAGGGCATTGTTGAGCTACACTGGAGGGGCATTTTGGACAAGTCAGTGGATTAATTAACCCTTTCTTTTTTACATGTTGTAAGTCATTTTTATTTTAATAGTGCAGCATGGGGATGTGTTAGGGAGCAGGGGGGTGCATCACACGGCTGTCTCGGGCTGCTTCGAGGTAGCACGTATAGGCTTTAGGATCCCTTGCTGGCACACATTTGTGCCCATAGGGATTCTTCCGAGGTGCGAGGTTCACCTCATAGCCCTCTCTGAGCCTATTCTCAGCCATTTTTCGGAGTCATCTCGCAAAGCAGGCTGCGAGGGACATATTGGGGAATCAGTCCTCGCAAACAGCAAAAAACTGCCTTTTGCGAGGACCGAGGGAACTACAAGGGCTAATTTAATAAGGGTCTAAAATCCCCAGGCCCAGACAGGTTCACTAACATATTATAAAAAAATTGTAGATATTCTAGCACCACATCTAGTCACACTATATAATGCAATATTAGAGGGCCAGCAAATTCTACTCAAACTAAATTTGGCAGAAATAGTTTTGTCCCGAAAGAGGTCCGGGATCCCTTGGAAAACAGAAATTATAGGCCAATATCTATATTAAATAGTGATATAAAATTATTAGCAAAAATGTTGGCCGAAAGGATATCAACCTTTCTTTGAAAATTAATACACAATGGCCAAGTAGGGTTCGTTCCATATAGACAGGTGGGGGATAATATCAGAAAGGATTGAATTTTATCCATCACACAAAAAAAATCCAAAAAACAAGCTTGCCTTCTGGCATTAGACTTTAAAAAACCCTTCGATTCCCTGGAATGGCCCTACCTCTGTGCTTCTATCACAAAACTTGGTTTCAAAGGGAACTTTATAAATGTAATAAAAGCTTATTTAAAATCCCTGAAGGCCCTATTAAAGATCCTGAGACATGAAAAGCCATCTATAAACATACAAAGGTAAAATAGACAGGGGTGTCCACTGTCACTCCTACTCTTTGCCATCACTGTGGAAACCCTGACTCGAGCAATTAGCGCAAATACAAAGATCAAGGGTATACAAATTAGTCACCACCAATTCAACATTTGCCTGATGATTTACTCTGCATCCTTACAGACCCGTCCCGCTCCATTCCAACACTAATGCAAACTATAGATAATTTCAGCAATTTCTCAGGGCTTAAAATAAATCTGGAGAAAACAGAGGCCTTAGCTATTGCTCTCACGACTGAAGAGAAAAAAAACCTCTGTGACAAACATAAATTTAATTGGTCTATCAAACACATCAAATACTTTGGAATACATGTAACCCCTAAGATAGAAGACCTATATAAGGCCAATTACACTCCTCTATATAAATCTCTGGCAACGGATCTAAGTAGGTGAACGAAATTTCGCCTATCTTGGTTAGGGAGAATGAATACAATCAAAAACAATGTTCCACCTGGACTGTTATATCTGTTTAGAACATTACCGATCCAGATAATAACAAAAGAGTTAACGAATATGTGAAGACACATCTTTAGATTCATATGGCAACAAGGCCCTTCACAAATTTCAAAGCAAATAATGTACAAACATAAACCACAGTGGGGACCTGTCGTGTCCAAACCTAAACGTATACTTCAAGGCGTCCCAACTATCGTTTATAGCAATAGCTCACTCTACATCTCACCAACCGGCATGGATTTTTATTGAGAATCAGAGTATGCGGCCACACTCATGGGACACAGTTATATGGTTGAGTGAACTCCCAACTACCTTAAGAAACCCCTCAAATCCAATGATCAGACACATGATATCCTGCTGGAAATGGGCACGCTTACACATTACAATGTTCCTTACCTCTTCCCACCTGACCTCAATCCTCACCTATCCCCTCTGCCAAGAGACATGAGCTTCACCTCTCAACATTGGTGGAAGTAAAAGAAACTAGACAGGCTCGGCTCTTGGTTGATGGAAGTCTAAGTTCTCTCCTTTGAGGAATTGAGATAAACAATCTACCACTGATCAAACACTAGAATTATTGCAGACTGAAAACTTTATTGACACAATCTTATTAACTTAAGGGATAAACCCGAGCTAAATTAGTTTTCTAGAATTTGCAGGGACTCTTACCAAAGTCATCATAGGCGAACTCTACAGCATATTTAATTCCACTGCTAAGTCTATAAAAGAGAAATATATCAAAGACTGGGAAGAGGACATGTCAGTACTGAAAAATTGGCCAAATGGTGAAAGTCAGAAAGGCCGATCTGCTATAGAGGCTGTCAAGAGGTTGGTACATTCATATCTACCTGGTGGACATGTCCTCATGTACGGCAACCGTGGGGAATTAGTTGAATTTTAGGTTTAAGAAATAATTTGCTTTTACAGAAAAGGAAGAAAAAGGATACCAATATAAAGGTGCTTTTCATACAGAGGTAGGATACAAAATGCTGCCAAAAATATAAAGAAATGCTTAAAGGAAAAGGCAAATCATGGAAAAGGTGGATAGTCAATAATATAACTTGGAAATTAAATTGTATTAAAAAACATATATGTATGGTGTTACAACGGTTTTATTCATTGTTCATGTTACAATTTTTTTCATTATCATGTAATCATTGCAATATATACAATGTAACAATTGTTATCTATACTCAATAAAAAATTGATTGGTAGAAAAATAAATTATAAATTATGAGCCTCATTAAATTAGCCCTCATAGCAAAAGGCAGTTTTTTGCTGTTTGCGAGGACCGAATCCCTCACAGCCTGCTTTGCAAGATGACTCTGAAAAATGGCAGAGAATAGGCTCCGAGAGAGCTACGGAGTCACACGCAGCCTAAAATCTATGAGGTGCCAGCAAGGGATCCTAAAACCTCTAAGTGCTGCCTCGGAGCAGCCGAAACAGCCGTGTGAGGCTCCCCCCTGCTCCCTATACACATCCCATGCTGCAGGGGTCCAATAGGCATAGATCAGGCCCCCGCTGCATTTAAAAGTTTTAAATTCCCAGCCGCGACTCCTTAAAGGGTTCGCGGCACACTATCAGCAATCACGGCCGCAGCACCTAAAATTAACCCCCCTCTATGTCCCCACATTAACCCCTTGCTGCAGGGGTCCATAGGGACCCCTGCAGCCCCCCACACTAACCCCTTGCAGCGGGGGTCCCTGATCGTGACCCAGCTGCATTTACATAAAGGTCCTGAAAGAACTTGCGCTAAAAAATATTAACCCCGGACAACTAAAATTAACCCCATAACTCATGGGGGTCAATACAGACCCCCATAATCACTTAATTAACCCTGTCACTCATGGGGGTCAATACAGACCCCCATAAGCACTTAACCCTATAACTCATGGGGGTCAATACAGACCCCCATAAGCACTTAACCCTATAACTCATGGGGGTCAATACAGACCCCCATAAGCACTTAATTAACCCTGTCACTCATGGGGGGCAATATATACCACTATAAACACTTAATTAACCCTGACACTCATGGGGGTTAATACAGACCCCCATAAGCCTCTATTTAACCCCATCAGTCCCATAAGGGTATATTATGACCCTTATGGGGCGGTTAAAACCCTAACATTAACCTCAAGGACCATCATGACACTAACTACAAACACTACACTGCACTATAACCCACATTAATCCATTAAATCTAAACTAAACCCCCTCTACACTAATCTATTAACACTTACACTACCTACCTACCTACACTACCTACCTACCCCCTAATAACCCCCACCGCTCTAATTACAGAAAATAAAAAATCTAAGTCACCAAAAATTAAAAAAAACTACATTACAGAAAATAAAAAAACCTAAGTCACAAAAAATAAAAAAGGAACATTACAGAAAATAAAAAAAATACATTACACCCCCCACTACAGAAAAAAAAAACCTAAGCCACAAAAAATAAAAAAATCTACATTACAGAAAATAAAAAAACCTAAGTCACAAAAATTTTAAAAGGAACATTACAGAAAATAAAAAAATATATTACAACCCCCCCTACAGAAAAAAAAAACATTACACACCTGAAAAGGAAAGACATACACAATACAATACAATACATACAATACAAATAACATAAAATGCAATACCCCCTATCTATCTAACATACAATCTATTTAATATACAGTAAATACTAACTAATTAAAATACATCCCCCTATCTATCTAATATACAATAAATCCTAACTACATACTGAAACCTTAATTCTAAGCTAAAATAAAATAATTAAGACCACTTACCTTTGTAGATGTTCACCAACCTAGTGGAAAAATAAAACAAAAAATGAGTGCAACACATTAACATAAAATAAATAACATTATAAACAATCTAAATATTTGACTAACCTTTCCAGCATGTACGTTTTGACTAACCTTTCCAGCACCGTCCTTCTTTTCTTCTCCGGCGCGGCCCCTGTTAAAAAAAAAAACACATTACATTAATACAATATACATAAAAACATAAAACAAAATAAAATAAACATAATATACATTGTACTTACCTCCCCGCAATGTCCCCGGCCTCCTCCTCTTCTGCCCCGGCTGGGCCCTGGAACAATCGGTGCTCTAATGGCGGCTTCTGATTGGAAAAGGCTATTGGACGCTCATTAGCGTCGGGGAAATCTGAGAGTGCAGACATCCGTTCATTTTTTGGGGGCTTTTTAGAGCGCGGATTGTTCCAGGGCCCAGCCGGGGCAGAAGAGGAGGAGGCCGGGGACATCGCGGGGAGGTAAGTACAATGTATATTATGTTTATTTTATTTTGTTATGTTTATATGTATATTGTATTAATGTAATGTGTTTTTTTAACAGGGGCCGCACCGAAGAAGAAAAGAAGAAGGACGGGGACATGCTGGAAAGGTGAGTAGAATATTTAGAATCTGTATAATGTGTACTTATTTTATGTTAATGTGTTGCACTATTTTAATTTTTTTGTTTTTCCCCCAGGATGGTGATCTGAAGGGACATCTACAAAGGTAAGTGGTCTTAATTATTTTATTTTAGCTTAGAATTAGGGTTTCTGTATGTAGTTAGGATTTATTGTATATTAGATAGATAGGGGGATGTATTTTAGATAGTTAGGATTTATTGTATATTAAATAGCTTGTATGTTAGATAGATAGGGGGTATTGTATTCTATTTTAAATGTATTGTATGTATTGTATTGTATTCTATTCTATGTATTGTATTGTGTATGTCTCCTTTTCAGGTGTGTAATTTTTTTTTTCTTCTGTAGTGGGGGGGGGGGTTGTAATATATATTTTTTATTTTCTGTTATGTTCCTTTTTTATCTTTTGTGACTTAGGTTTTCTTATTTTCTGTAAGGTAGTTTTTTTTTTGTGAGTTAGGTTTTCTTATTTTCTGTCATTAGAGTGGTGGGGGGTGTATTAGGGGGTATGTAGGTAGTGTTGGTAGGTAGTGTAAGTGTTAATAGATTAGTGTAGAGGGGGTTAGTTAAGATTTAATGGTTTATTGGGGATTATAGTGCAGTGTAGTGTTTGTAGTTAGTGTCATGATGGTCCTTGAGGACTGTCATGGCACTTATGTGGTTAATGTTAGGCTTTTATGGGACTGATAGGGTTAAATAGAGGCTTATGGGGGTCTGTATTGACCCTCATGATTGACAGGGTTAATTAAGTTCGTATGGGGGTCTGTATTGATCCCCATAAGTGACAGGGTTAATTAAGTGATTATAGGGGTCAGTATTGACCCCCATGAGTTATAGGGTTAATTAAGTGCTTATGGGGGTCTGCATTGACCCCATGAGTTATAGGGTTAATTTTAGTTGCCTGGGGGTAATATTTTTTAGTGCGAGTCCTTACAGGACCTTTACGGTCCTTTAAGGACTTGCAAGGCAGGGAATTTAAACATTTTAATGCAGAGGGGTCACGATCGGTGCCGATCTGGGACCCCCGCTACAAGGGGTTAATGTGGGGGGCTGCGGGTGTCCCTATGGACCCCTGCAGCAAGGGGTTAATGTTGGTACACTTAGGTGCCAGGGGGTAGTTGGAGTACATCCCACGGCAGGGCTTATGTGTGCCGTTCGGGACCCCCACAGCAATTGATTAGGTGAGGGAGCCTGCGAGATCATCTCGCAGGCTGTCACTCCTCATGTACATTTTCTCTGTGTTGATACGGACGCCCCTGCTGCGTAGCTCACACATTGCTCTCAGCAGGGCTAATTTATAGCGTTGTAACTTTCATAAATTTGCAGTACGTAGGGTTTAAGTAGAAGCCTCTTGTCTATCAGGCTGGAATTTAATAAGGCTGTATGTCTCTAACAACACTAAGATTTTTATTAATGTTTCTTCCTGGGACACCACATACCTGACAGGGAACTAAAAATTATAGAAATGACAGTCTTTTTAATCAGGATGCTAATAATTTAGTAACATTTTTATAATCACAGTTCGAAAGACTCATGGGTCTCCAATTTTTTATTTGTTCCTTTTACCTATTTTTATAAATTAGAAGAACCACCCTTTGCTTCCACGAAGCAGGTAAAAAATTAGTTGTTGGACTTTCCTCAATCAAACTTATAAAAAAAAAATCTAAAATATCTCAAAAAGTAATATAAAATTATACTAGTAGTCTATCATTCCCTGGTGTCCTCACTTTTAACAGTATTAAAAAAATGTGTTATTAAAATCTTTTTCAAAAAATTCAGTCATTATGAAACGAATATTCCAATTAATTTAAAATACGTTCGGGTAGAAATGTATCCATTTTTTTAAAAGTAAAAAGGTCTGTGCTGTGCTGTGAGGTGTTTCAGACCTCTACGTTTTTTTTTTTTTTTACAGGAATCTCTATAGCAGAACACCTCCTCTTTTTAGATTGAGAAAAAGGTCTCTGCCACTTCCATTGTTATTGGTGGTACCACAGACTCTGGGGATGCAACAGTGTATGTTGTCATCTGGACTACTTTTGGGTAATGGACTGCTTTGATCCACCTACCTTTTTTGTACTTTTTGTATCCAGTTCTCCACAATATATCTTATTCCTCATCGCTTCTAGTAAGTTTTTTTGACAAATCTCTTTTTGGCTCTTTCTCCACCTCTGGATTGTCCTTTTTCCTCTCCGATTTCCTTGAAGAAGATTTCTGTGGATAATCTTTGTGAAGGTGGTCTTACCATATAGATCACACGTCTTTGCAGTTCAGCCCCGGGCTTCATGAGCTTCACTGCCACATAATCTGCAAACTTGAGCTTTTGGACAAAGGGCATGGCCATACATCTGACAATTACGACAGTAAGGAGGCATCTGATTGAAAAAGAGGAAGCCTCTATTTTTTCCTATGGTAAGAACTGGGGAGGGAGTCTACAATACCCATTCCTCCCCCAAGGGTCAGTAATAGACGTCCCCCCGCATCTCCTCTTTCCTGTCCAGACTCCTAGGCCTTACCAGTTTCTTACCAGTCCAGCCGATTGGATACTTAGACAAAACCTACTCAAAAACATCCTCTGTCACATGGGCGGTTGTACATGTGAACAGTGATCATCTGCTCAGTGTTACCAAAAAGGGATGTTACCTTCACACCCCTCATAATTGGTTCATCCAACAAGCCTCTGCACAACTCCAAAATCCTATTGATCAAAACTCTGAAATCAGGGTCAGATCGTTGGTCCCCTTTCCTTTCCTTTCCTTTCCTAGAAATAAAACAACATGTCAGATAACAAACCTAGAGTCTCATGCAGAAGCCTCTTTTGTATGAAATAACCGTTCTTCTTATCCTGGAACGCAGGTAGAACTTGGAATCAAGGCTTGACGTTCCAAGAACGGTTCCCCTGGTCACCATATTGGAATCTTCCGCTTCCACTCACGGATCCGGTACCAGGTCCAACTCCCCCGTCTCCAAGGTGTTCTGCCATAATGATGGCTCCAATTGCAACTTTTTCATCTAGCAATTGCACTACCCCAATAGCAGCAAGCAGCTTAAGAGGTTAAACACAATGATGCTACAAGGCCGAGATAGTGCTGTACTTAGATTGCCCCTCAACAAAACCACAAAGTGATCTTACCAAAAAGCCGAGCAGCTTCCTCAGTCACCAATTCAAGATTAATAGATTTTATCAGGGCGGGGCTGATTTTTGTGGCGAGGCAGTTTACCACATCAATCATTTAACTTATGGTGGGGAAAAAGAACAATAGAAGTTCTCCCCCATCCAGAGTATAGTAAATAGTAAATTTGTGTTCTCATTCAAATGTCTAAAAATAAGTTAAAAAACATATTTCCTGCTCAGGTTTCCCAGAAATACAGTTATTGCTCGGCACTCTAGGAAACTGGGCAAGGACATGTAAATGAGCCCTCAATGCATATTAACTCTTTAATACAGCGAGCAGATGCCTAAATGTAGCGAGTTATTTTGTATTTAACACCTTTAAGAATAGCATAGAACGAATTATTCACAAACCAAGAGACCTCATCTCTCATCAGTGTGGGTGGGGCCAGTTCCTGGTTAATGTAGTTGATTTTCTGGGGAGGTTATTTACCACAACAATCATTTGACTTATGGAGGGCAAAAGAGCGATAGAAGCCCCCACCATACAGAGAACAGTAGTACAGAAAATTAATAGTACATCTGTGTTCCCATTTGAATTCTAAAGATAAGTAAAAAAAAAATATTTCCTGCTCAGGTTTCCCAGAAATACACATATGGAGTACACATTATATATATATATATATATATATATATATATATATATATATATATATATATATATATATATATATATATATATATATATATATATATATATATAAATATATATATATATAAATATAAATATATATATATATATATATATATTGCATAGTTACATAGTAATTTAGGTTGAAAAAATACTTTAATCCATCAAGTTCAACCTTTTGAGATCTCCTCCGATCTGTTAATTGATCCAAAAGGAAGCAAACAGAAAAAAACCCCAGTGGAACTTTGCCAATTGTCTCAACAGGGAAAATATAAAATTCCTTCCGGACCCCAGATACTGGCGATCGGATTCATCCCTGGATCAATACTCTCTCTCTATTTATCTAGGATAGCCCTTAATGCCCTTTTTATTTAAACATATATCCAATCCCATTTTAAAGTTATCTATTGAATCCGCTGAATTCCACAGATAAACCACCCTTGCTGTGAAGAACCCTTTTCTTTCTTTATGGTGGAATCTTTTTACTTCTAACCTCAAAGGATGTCCTCTTGCCAGTTGGAAACCTCTTGGCATAAAAAGCTCCCCTGACAAATCTTTATACTGACCCTGGATGTATTTATATAAGGTAATCATATCTCCTCTTAGACGCCTTTTTTCTAGAGTAAATACGTTTAATTTTGTTAGTCTTTCTTCATAACTTAGCCCCTCAATATTATGGATTGTAGTTTGCATTGTGTGGCAGCCCAGAAGGATGGGGCAGCTATTTTTATTTGAGTTGTACTGGGTCTCAAGATTTTTAATGGCGGCCCTGTGACAGTTACCTCAATTGCTAAAAATGAAAAAGATGAGAAAATGTGTCTGTCCTTTTTTGTTGTGAAAAATCCCTGGAACTAAAAGAGTTATATTACCCAAAGCTTGTTATCAGATAATTGTATTAAATTCACTTTTACAGAGCTGAGCGGACCACACAGGAGTATGAAAAGCTGGAATCACTTTACCTCACATACGGCGTGTACAAAGGGCTGTATTCCCTAAGGTGCGACTTTGGCAGTTTCTATGTTCAGCTGTTCATAAAAGTTTGAAGTGATCCATCCAACTTGAAAAGGAAAAACTACTGAAGAAGACGGCAACTGGAGAGAACTCAGCTCATTAGTGAGGATAGAAAGAACATAGGCCAAATGGTCTGTATCAGTGAGTCATTAATGAATGGATAGAGGACCAAATGATTCACCATATCAGTCAATTGGATGCATAATTACATATAATAGTTGTCAAATTGTGAATCGTCATCACGCTTGCGAGCCTCACATAGCGAGGCGAGCCGTTGAAGCATAGAAGTCTTCCGAGCTCGGAGCACTTAGGCGATGAGCGCATTATGCTACATGCAGTTGAGGAACCTGGGACTTAGAAAAAAAAATTACGAGGTCAGAAAAATAAGTTAACGGGCGAACCGCGCAAATCAAAAAACATAAATAATAAAATACAAAAAAACATCTCACACAGCACGGGGGGACAGCCAGGATGTCTAGGAGTGAGTTTGCATGCAAATTTAAGCCAAATTTGGCAAGTTTTGGCACTCGAAAATCGTCTAAGTGAGAAACAAAATGGCGGGCAAAAAAAAATGAACACAAGGCTACACGACCCTGAACCATGCAAAACACCGCCAGCCGTGTACCACTTTTACCCTATTAGAAAGGACGAAAATGCTGGCAAGCCGCGTAACACATAGACAATCAACACCATTTTACAACACTAACTTGCAACTAATAACATTATGAATCGAAAGTGGCGATTTACCCGACTAAACCAACGGTTTGCCCGCGCGCACGCAGCCTATTACTGCACACTTGGCACATTGATGACACTTTCTCCTCAGGGCAGCAACAGTCCAACTGTACATTGTATGCTGCAGGAAAATAAAAAGAGATTGTTAGCACTTCAGGCTATTGATTTCTGGATATATTACTTAGAAATAGGTAAAGTATATTCATTTATTAACTAATTAATTATTATTTTAAAAAATATAGATATATACATCTGTCTTTGCGATGAGGGCTGAAGATGATCGTTGCAAAGCATAAAACTGGAAGGACACGAGGGGAGAGGCTTGCAATGAGCGCCAAAGGTGCACAGAGGAGCAAAAGTACACAAGAAGACATGCTCACAATGATCTGTAAAAGGTAATTATTTTTAGAATAAAAATAAATATAAATGTGCAATTATTGTTTACTGTCCTATTATACAGTGCCTTGCAAAAGTATTCACCCCCTTGGCATTTTCCGTGTTTTGTTGCCTCACAACCTGGAATTAACATGGATTGTTTGAGGATTTGCATCATTTAATTTACAGAACATGCCCACAACTTTGAAGATTTTTTTTTATTTTTTTTTATTTGGAAGCGAACAACAAATAGGACAAAATAACAGAAAGAGTCAATGTCCATAACTATTTACCCCCTAAAGACTATACTTTGTAGAGACACCTTTTGCGGCAAACACAGCTCCAAGTCGCTTTGGATAAGTCTCTATGAGCTTCCCACATCTTACCACTTGGATTTTTGCCCATTTCTCCTTGCAAAACTGCTCCAGCTCCTTCAAGTTCGATGGTTTGCGCTTGTGAACAGCAATCTTTAAGTCTGACAAGTCTTTTCTATTGGATTGAGGTCTGGGCTGTGACTAGGCCATTCCAACACATTTACATGTTTCCCCTTAAACCCCCCAAGTGTTGCTTTAGCAGTGTGTTTGGGGTCATTGTCCTGCTGGAAGGTGAACCTCCGTCCTAGCCTCAAATCACGCACAGAGTGGTACAGGTTTTGCTCAAGTTTATCCCTGTATTTAGCACCATCCATCTTTCCCTCAACTCTGTGTGTGTATATATATATATATATATATATATATATATATATATATATATATACTTCCCTTGCTTCTATACCCTTCTTAATGTACAGTATGCTAATATTTGATTTGCCTTTGCAGCTGCTGCTTGGCATTGAGCACTGTTACTTAGGTTGTTTTCCACAAGTACTCCCAAATCCCAGCTCTATACGGATTGATATATGGACCACCTTCAAAAGGCTATCTCTAAGAGGAGCTAACACAGCTTTGGGTATTAGGAGGTACCCTGGGGAACATGGGACTATAAATACAGTGAGTACAAGAATAGTAAAAATCAATACATGGTATATCATAAAATACTATATGCATAAAATATTGTAAATAAAGTACTAAATAAAACGTGCCAGGGCATTTTCATACATTTATTAAAGCTGCAACAGCAATTAAACACACACTACTGTACTTTAAAGAAGGCATGGAAAGACATTAGAATTAATTGCACAATAGTCTCAAAAGAACAAATATGCAATTAAAAATATTTTTCTAAATGTTATTTCTTAGTAATATTGATGCAATAACTCAAGAGGTTTATATAGAGATCCTTCGGCGGTCATTGCAAGGCTGTTTTTTTTCTTATAGGTGCTTTTGCTGTTATTGTTTGGTCGGCGCTTATCTTCTTTTTGCGCTTAGTGCAAGGCTTTGTGTGCTATGAGCAACGTTGGCGCTCGTTGTGAGTCGCGCGGTGAATGGCTTTTGTGTTTTTTTGCGAGAGTGTTTTTATTTTTATGTATTTTTGTATGCTAATTAAATAATTAATACATTAATATACTTTACCTATTTGGAAGTAATATATGCAGGAAGCATTGTGCTGAAGAGCTGACAATCTGTTTTGATGTTCCTGCAGCATACAATGTCGGTTTGCACTGTTGTAAGTGTCAGCAATGTGTGCAGTGTAAATAGGCTGCGTGCGCGAGGGAAAGCCGTTAGGGTAGCTGTGTACTTCCACATTGTGTAAGTTAGTGTTGTAAAATGGCGGTGAATGTGTATGTGGTACGGGGCTGTGGCTGATTTAGCGACCTTGCTAAAAGTGTATCTTGTACCTCGTACAACTTTTTTGAAAAGCCGTATGCGCTTGGTGGTGTTTTGCGTCTTTAGGGTCCTGTAGCCTCATTTTCTTCAGCGGCAATTTTTTCTCTTACTTAGGGAACTTTCATGTGTCTAAACTCGGGAATTTGGACTTAACTTGAGGTGTACCTTTAGTTTCAGAGGTCCTGGGTGCCCCCCCCCCCTTGCTGTGGGTAAGCTTTTTATATCTTTTTTGTGTTTATTTATTGTGTTTTTAATGTTTTCAGGTGCACGCGGTTTGGCCGGTAAGGTCGTAATGTTTTTTTTTTCTAAGTCCCGCGGTTCGTATTTTTATGTGTAAGTCAGTATTTAGTGATTGCGTGTTAGATCTATTTTGTTAAAGTGCCGCTTATGTGGGTGTTTGTAACCGCGCCGTAGAGCCTCCACCTCCGCAAATGCGGCCACTCGCTTCACTTTGCAAGGGACGTAGTTCTTGCGAGCTCGCTTTGCAAGCTCGCGAATCGTGACGACGATTCGTAGTTTGACAACTATTATATGTGATGTGATATATATCATAAAACTCACATGGACTAGAACAGGTGATCTAAGGAATTTTCTAGATTGCAAGCCCGATCAGTAAATATTACTTATTGGCACTAATTAATTCTTAGTCTTTGATTGCAATTATGTGTAACTTTCATGTTTTACTGACGTCATCATTACGGTCTCATTTACTGTTGGCTGTGTAAATTACAGGCTTGCTTAAATATTGTCAGAACATATGATCATGGACCCCTGAAATCTGACTTAAAAAGGCAGGGTTTATGAGTTCAGCCTTAAGGTCGGTCAGAATTTGCGAGCTGGAGTCAATAGAATAAATCTAAACATTTATTTAAAAAAAAAAACCTGCAGCTAAAAGTATGGGTTTGAGGCATTTGAGAGCAGCTAATAGATTATGGCCCTTTATGTCTGACTTACTAAGGTCAGTATAAAATGTCTGAAACCTTGGAAAGCAAAATAGTTAACATTTTCATTAGTGTATTGTGACAAAGCTAGACAGAGATATCGGAGAGTCTTGGGGGGCAGATATGTGACCCTGAGGCTGGATAGAGGCATTTGCCCAATCCAGTCCTGCAGGTGTTAAAAAGGCATGATTACATCACAATGTGGCTGCAGCAGTGAACAGGCTGGGGCAGTCTGTGGAAAGTCAGTTGCAGCTAGAGCCTAAAGAGGCAGTGTGTTGGAGCTGGGCCGGAGAAGCGTTGCAACTCTGAGGAAGAGTTGTAGCCTAGAACCCAGAGGAGGAGTGCTGTAGTAGAGACAGAGAGTGTTGCCCAGAGGGGCTGGAATTGTACCGGAGTGGCAGAAACTGAAACTGGAGACAACGATCCAGAGGGTCTAAGGTGGGGAAGCTGTCAAGCAAAGATCACAGAGCAGGAGCCCTGGACTTAGGAAGAGGGCGGTCAGTACTCAAAGTATACATTTAATTAGGGTCCCTCCATGCTTAGGTGGGAGTGGCTAGTGATAGTTAGGAAACTGCTCAGAGACTTAGGTAGTGCTCTGAACGAGCTAGGCCTATTTATCTATTGTTTTATTTATTTTCTTACCTTTTATGACCCTGCAGAAAAAGTATTAAAAGTTTTTGAAAGCATTTACCTGCCTCCAGTGTTAATCTATCAGAAGAGTCAGACAATAGGGTATTGAACACAAGGAGACAGTTGCTTTGAAACATGTATATTACAGAATGCTATTTATTGGCTCTCTGACCTAAATACACTTTGATAATAGTATAAATTAGAGAATAAAAAATTGGCAACACTTGTCATTATATACACAGTGCATTCTAACAGAGTTATCCAAGGGGTTTATGTGAGTCACAGACTCGTCCCCAGTAGGGCTGCTACAACACCACTGTGACAGTAAAGGCTTTCCCTATAATCAAGCCTCTACAGTCTATCGCAGTAGATTAGCAGGAATCAAACTGCAAGTTCTAATGGAGCATAGCGCATTGTAATAGAGTTATCGAAGGGGTTTATGTGAGCCACAGACTCTCTTCCCATAGTAGTTCCTGATTTTAGACTGCGCCTGGAGTATGGGATGGGCTGCTTATGGACTGATTATTTACAGTTATGGCTGACCTGGAGAAAGACACATACAGTGAGACAGAGGCCTGCAGCTTGTGAATGTTTGGATCAGAGTGCAGACCTGGAAATCTGAAGACTACACAAACTATTGGATTGTGTGTTTTGCTCCACTCAGGTTTAGCTGAATGAGAGCTGGCTAGTGAGGAAACTGTGCATTAGTTAAGGTAGACTAATAATTTTCTTTGATTTGTTTTTATTTGTTATTTTTATGTCACTGGTTACATTTTTGTAAAACTTGGAATGGTATTTATACAGTCTATTGTGTTCCTCCATTAAAGTGTGTGAAACACTGGTAACTTGACACAGTATACAAATCATTGTTTTTGGTAAGGGGAGTATACACAGTTGTCATCTAACATATGATGAGATCTATTCAAGTTGATAGAGAAGTCCATCCAAAATCAGGACAATTGAAGAGATCTCACCTCATTATTGAGAATATAGAGACTATAGCCCAACTATCTATATCAATCAGCCAAGATTGAATGGCAACACGCACAATCTGGCTAGGACTAGACCGTCCCTTTGCCAAATTCTTTATCAACCCATCCATTATCTCTTACATCACATCCTCCTTCTTACCAGACTTTATCTCCAACATCTGTACCATATACAATTCTTACTTTAGTCTCAAAAACATATTCTTCTCACTCACCTCTCTGCACCAGTCCTCCTCTCTTTTGAACCATTTAGTATTGAACATAGAAACACAGCAAAGTATCAATTTGGTCTGCCCATCCTTCATACATAATTTTGTGGTTTAATTGAGCCTCAGGATGGCCTAATAATTATCCAATGCATGCTTAAATTCTTACCTGTGTTTGGCCCTACCATTGCAAGATGTATGTCATGGATACAATGGCGCTATTACCATGGATAAAAATAGAATAAAATTTATGATTTAGAATGGAAGTTTAGCATATTGAATGGCTAAGTCCATCTAAAAGGCAAAATAACATAAAATATACTGTATATCCTAATCATAACATATACCTATGGGATACATATAAATGCCCATAGCTCAAAATAATAACTCTGGGTCAGAGATGGAAATTATACCATTTTAAGCAACAAAAGAGTATTCCGTGCCAATTTCATATCATTAGAAATTGTGAAATAATTACTTTTCATGATATCTAAAAAAAATAAAGCTCCTTACAACCTTACCATTTTTGAAAGCCATTGTTTCCATTGTAGAGATTGTCCTGGTACTATAGAATATGCTTGCTGTTGTATAAGCGCTCAGTTGTGTCCAACCTTCCCTGACCCAATGGACAACAGTGCACCAGGCATAATTGCTATGCCTTTGGATGTGCTTATCTATAAGGTTTTCTTGGCAAAGATACAGGAGTGGGTTGACAGTTCCTTCTCCAGTGGACTGTGATTTGTCAGACCTTTATGAAGCCATGCAGGGTTTGGCTTGGTCAGTACTTGAATGGGAGACCATGCAGGAGCTGTATACTGTGGCCCACTGGAGAAGGAACTGGCAGTCCACTACAGTATCTCTCTACCATGAATAAGAAGTGGATCAGCATGGTGTGTTCTGGTCCATAAGGTCCCGTAGAGTCAAACAGGACTGAGCGACGCAAACACATACACCACTTCTGGATCACTACTTTGTTGTGGTGAAGGGTCTTGTATAGCTAGGAGCTATACCATGTAGGGTCACCCAAGATGGGCAGGTCATAGCAGAGAGGTCAGACAAATCCACTGTTGAAAAAACTGGCACCCACTCCATTATCATTGCAAGAAAACCATATAAATAAGCCCGACCAGATACATCATTTTGCCTGACTTGTTGCGGTCCATGGAGTTACGGATTGTCGGACATGACAGAACAACAACCAAGGATGGTAGACAGTTACCCACTAATATTCATAAGAGCCACTAAAATTACATCATAAAAATAGCCAGTAATTTCTTTATTATCGTCCTTGGTGCGGATCAATGTAACAGTTGTTTTATTAGTTAACCTAAACAAACCTACAGACGGGTCAAGTTAATGTGTGTTATACACATCTGCTAATGCTGCTTGGTAAAGAATTGGTAAAAAAAAAAAAATCAGATTGCAAAAAAGGCTTTGTATTGGAGTGATAGATGTTAAGGAAACATTTACAAATCATCGGTATGTTGAGATTGATGGGAAATATCTATTTATTTATATGAAATCTTTTTGAGATAGTCTGTAGAATACAGTTCTTGGCTCTAACATGGTTTATTGGCTCCATCTAGTGGTCAAATGTCAAACTCTGCCATTCTCTTAAAGTGATATCCAGTGGTTTGTAAATATCATCTTGACAAATGTCAAAACACATCTATTACAAAACCCAGAGAAGCAAACCATGGTACAGGGCAAAATGGATTATGGTGTGCCAGGGCACTAAATGGTTTCCTTCTAAATTCACTGCAAATACATCAGGCTAGTGCAGTGTGTGTTTAATAAGCTGACATCAAGCTGAAGCAGTTAAATCCTGCATCCTGCTATTACAGATAGCAGATAATAAACAGCCATTAGTGCATCAGGAGTTTGTTTACTACTTTCCTGCTAAAGAATATATGAGAGCATGTCCAGAGCCTCAATGATCGGTTAATTGTTGTTTTTCATCCTTGAGTCGTGCCTGACTCTCTTTGACCATTAGGACGCTGCATGCCAGGCACATCTGCCTGTGTATCCTGCTCATACTTATCCGTATGGTTTTCTTTGCAAAGATAGTGGAGTGGTTTGCCAGTTCCTTTTCTAGGATAACCTCTCTGCTATTATGACCTGCATTTCTTGGTCGACCCTACATGGTATAGCTCACAGCTTCATTGAGGTACACAAGCACCTTCACCACTATAAAGAAGCGATCCAGATGGGGGATTAGTTAATACTTCAATAAGCCATGTAAAATATATTGTGATAATTACTTATTTTTACTTAAGGGCTGCTGTGGTTTTATTCTTACAATTTACTCTTTTGAAGAATATATACACTTCAAAATATATCAAAATGACTAAAAAACATTTGTTTTACTATTATTGACTATATTATCCACTTAAAGGACCCCCTATGCTTTATTTTAACATATTTATGTATTTATGTTTTTGCCCAAGGCACCAGTTCGTTAAGAAATGGCCATATTAAGTATGTTGTGAAAATTAAGTATTGATTAGGGTTGTCCCAGTCTCTTTGGTTTTTCTTGTTGTTTAGTTATTTAGTCAAGTACGACTTTCTCTGTGACCCTATAGACTTCAGCACACCAGGCACATCGGTCAGCCATTGCTCCTCTGAGCTCCATCAAGCTCATGTCATTGATTCAATTACCTCACCTATCTCTGCTTCAGCCATCCCCTTCTTCTGCCTTCAATTCAATCTTTCACGGCATCAGAGTCTTCTCTAGAGAATCCTGTCTTCTCATAATATGGACAAAATATATGAGCTTCATGATCAAACCTTCCAGTGAACAGTTTTGCTTAATTCCCCTTACCTTTTCCAGCCTGTTGGCCATTGTTGAGTTTTCCAAATTTGTTGGCATAAGAAAAGTAACACTTTCACAGCATCATCTTGTAGGATTTTGAACAGTTCGGCTGGGATTCCATCAACTCCTGCAGCCTTGTTATCAGCAATAAAATCAAGGCCCATCTCACTTCACTCTCCTGTTATTATCCTTTCTGTATAAATCTTCAGTGTATTCCTGCCACCTCTTCTTTATCTCATCTGCTTCTGTTAAGTTACTTGTTTCCCTTGAGATACCCATTTTTCTTGAAGAGATCTCTTGACTTTCCCATTCTACCATCTTCTTCTCTCTCTCTTTACATCACTCACAATACAATGCCTACATCACGAGGAGAGACCACATGGACTAGCCACTGAATGGATCCCAAAAGCTAGATCTTCTCCTCTGTGGGTTTCTGTGTATCGATGCTCGGGCTTGTCCGGAGGCTGCTTCAGGTCTGTGGAGAGCAGAGATATAGTCCTGAAAGTTATATGCAGCATTCCCGGGCAGCTGAACTTGTTCAATTGATTAAAAAAGCTGTTTTCCACCCCTCAGAAATACAGTTTAAACACTTTTATAAGGGATCATGCACTTTATTACAACACACAAGGACTTATATACATGGTAGAACAAAAAGGTCCCAGTAATTCATTTAGTCTTGGTGCTGAGTAAAAAAAGGTTAAATAATTAAGATTGAAAGGCCAGCTAACCACAGTTACTCCCTTCTTTTACACATGCTCAGGAGCAAGCAGCATACATCAATAAATGTAGACTCCTATAACAATGTAAATGCACCTTCCACACACAACACCCATTAAGGCAGTGTTTCTCAGCTCCAGTCCTCAGGGCCCACCAACAGTTCACAGTTTATGTATGTCCCTGCTTGAGCACAGGTGAGCTAATCCGAGGCTAGCAGGTTGTGAAAAAGAATTACTGAGCCCCTTATTAGCTCACCTGTGCTCAAGCAGGGACATACATAAACTGAAATTAACTTATCAACTCTTGGCATTGGGTAAGCATCAAATTTTGAGAGGGCGTTTAACTTGCGGTAGTCATTGCAGAACCTCCATGTGCCATCAGGTTTTGGCACCAATACAATAGGACTACTCCAGTTACTCTGGGATTCTTCAATGACTCCAAGTTTTAACATGCTCTCAACCTCTAAGTTTATAACCTCCCTCCGGGCCTCAGGAATTCTATAGGGTTTGAGGTTAACTCTTTTCCCTGGTTCGGTTATTATGTCATGTTTAATCACTTTAGTCTTTCCTGGAACTATCGAGAAAACATCCCTATTTCTTCTGATGAAATCTCTGACCTCTTGCTTTTGATGGACAGACAGAGTCTTAGATACGTTCACATCTGGCTCTACTATAGGAGGTTCTGAAGGTTTTAAAGCAACCAGGACCTCCCTGTCCTTCCATGGCTTTAACAGATTTATATGATACAACTGTTCAGGCTTTCTTCTTCCTGGTTGTCTGACTTTATAATTGACATCACTCACTTTCTCTATTATTTCATAGGGTCCATGCCAAGTCGCAAGGAACTTATTCTCCACAGTAGGGACCAGAACCAATACCCTGTCTCCAGGTTGGAACACTCTGACTCTAGCATTACGGTTATAGCTGTTTTTCTGAGCCTGCTGGACTTCCAGCATGTGTTCCCTGACAATGGGCATGATGGTGGCCATTCTATCCTGCATTTGAGCTATATGCTCAATTACACTCCTGTGAGGAGTAGTCTCCTGTTCCCAGGTCTCCTTAGCAATATCCAATATTCCCCTGGGATGTCTTCCATATAATAATTCAAAAGGAGAGAAGCCCGTGGAGGCCTGTGGAACTTCCCTAATGGAAAACAGTAGATATGGCAATAAAAAATCCCAATTTCTTCCATCTGCATCAATTACCTTGCGTAGCATACTCTTAAGGGTTTTGTTGAACCTCTCTACTAAACCATCAGTCTGTGGGTGATATACTGAGGTCTTAAGATGTTTAACCTGCAAGAGCCTGCACAACTCTTTTGTGACTCTGGACATGAACGGGGTCCCCTGGTCTGTCAGTATTTCTTTAGGGATACCCACCCTACTGAACATCAACATAAGTTCCTTAGCTATTAGCTTTGCAGAGGTATTACGCAAGGGAATGGCCTCAGGATAGCGAGTTGCATAGTCCAAGATGACTAATATATATTGGTGTCCCCTAGCGGACTTTACCAGTGGCCCCACTAAGTCCATAGCGATCCTTTCAAAAGGCACGTCAATTATGGGTAAGGGTACAAGTGGACTACGAAAAGTCTTGAAAGGAGCCCTGTACTGGCACTCAGGACATGAGGAGCAATAGTTTGTAATAGCAGCAAACACTCCAGGCCAGTAAAACCGTCTAAGGACTCTCTCTCTAGTTTTTTCGACTCCCAAGTGTCCCCCTAATATGTGGCTGTGAGCCAACTTTAGCACTATATTCTGGTAAGTCTGAGGAACCAACAGCTGCCTAATGATGTCTGAATCCTTTTTTTCTACACGGTAAATTAGGTCATTTTGTACTTCAAAATAGGGGAACGGCAGTGCTCCTCCTGGCTGATTAACAACCCCGTTTACAACTTTAATATCATTTCTAGCTGTCACTAAAGTGGGATCTTCCCACTGAGCGCTTTTAAAATTACCTGGACTAATTCCAATATCAATTAAGTCCTTATCCTTGTCTGCATTATTAGTAGGCTCCTCACTAGTTTGAGCTGGGTTATCTCCTATTAATACTGGTTTAGGGCAGTATTTTTTCTTTTTCCTTATTTTTCCGTCACAGTGGTCAAAACCCAAGTCAATATCGGAAAAAGGGAACACATTATCCTCGACAGACTGACTCATTTCTGATAAATTTTGATCTGTCTTTTGTAAAGCTGCCCATAATTTTAGAAAATGAGGAAAGTCTCTACCGATCACTACCTCATGGGCTAATCTAGGTACTACACCCACTCGGTACTTTAAATTCCCATACTGGGTTCCAATATTTACTTCCGCAGTGGGGTATTCCTTTTTATCACCATGAACACAGATAATGCCTATTTTCTGTCCATGATCAGGTTTTACACAAGGTATTATAGACTCTGCTACCAACGTAACCATACTACCTGAATCAAGTAATGCTTTAGACATTTTTCCATTCACAGTTACACAGCATTTATGAGCGTTATTATCATAGTCATTGTTAGCAATACCACAACAACTGAGCAAAAATGAACGTGTTCCCTCATTTTTGCCCATATTGTATTCCATAGGTTCATCCTTAAATGGACAGTCTTTGGCCATATGACCATCCTCTTTGCACTTGAAACATTTGACAGTACAGTCTGACCACCAATTAGTTCCGTTCCCAGGCCTATTAGACCTGGATGCCCCCCTTAAACCTTGAACAGTCTTACCCGGTCTTGCAGAATCTTGGGGCTTAGGATTGCGAGGGTTTGCCTGTGAAGTAGGACATAGCAGTTCTCCTGCAGCCGCATATCTTTCCACCAAGGCAATCAGTTGGTCAGCTGTATGGGGGTCACTTTGGCTGACCCAGCGACGCAGGGAAGCTGGTAAACCACGCAAAAACCGGTCCATTACTAAGGTTTCCACAATGTGGCTAGCTGAACGGATTTCAGGTTGTAACCATTTCCGTGCAAGGTGTATGAGGTCAAACATTTGGGAACGTGCGGCTTTGTCTGAAGAATATGACCATGAGTGGAACCTTTGGGCACGTACTGCAGAGGTTACACCCAGTCGTGCCAAGATTTCAGCTTTCAATTTGCTGTAGTTACTTGCATCGGCTGGTTCTAGGTCATAATATGCCTTCTGCGGCTCTCCACTTAGGAACGGTGCCAGTATGCTTGCCCACTCACCAGCCGGCCATCCGTCCCTCTCAGCAGTGCGCTCAAATGCCAGAAGGTACGCCTCAACATCATCTGATGCGGTCATTTTCTGAAGATAGTGGCTCGCCCGAATCACCTTTGGCCCCTGGTATCTTCCATCAGGGTCTCCATTCAGTTTTCCAGAGATCGCTTGGATTACCTGTTGTAGTCCCTGGGTGACTTTTTGCTGCTCCTCACGGGCTACTTTAAACATCTCCGCTTGTGTCACAACAAGCTGTTTCACCAAGGACTCAGTGCCCTCCATTTGTGTTTTGGCCAGGACTTTAGCACTCTCTGCCTGGGCCAGCACCAGTTGCTGCAGGGCTGCACTGTTTTCTGCAGCTCTCCTGTTAGTCTCCTGTTGCACAGAGGAGGATTGGATCAGAGCCTTGATAACATCCTCCATGTTGAGCTTTAAATGACTTCTACCCTCAGGCTTACGTGGGTGCCCGCATTCTCCACCATATGTGACAAACCACTTCTTTTACAGGTAGGATTGTCACCGATCTTGCAGTAACCACAGCCTTCTAGGGTATACAAAGTCCAGGACACCTTCAGCTCAGTTTTCCTTTTTTATTCAGTTTGAAAGCAGGTACTTTAAATAATAACAAAACAAACAAAAACCCTTGCTCTTACTTGAGCTCTTACTAGACAGTACTTGCTATCTGCAATTGGGTGGCTTTCCCACTTACCAATTTCCCAAACAAAAGCAATGTCTTTGCAATAAGCGCAGCCTCTCCTAGCTGTCTTTTCCTCTGCCCCTTGGAGCAGGCTGCTCTCTTCTTTTAAAGGCCTGTCTGCTAATTGAGTAGCTACAGGTGAGTGCCAATTAGCTAACTCTTAAAAACCAGATCCAAGCTGTGGTCTGTTTATACAGCAACTAGTGCTGTTGGAGCATTGGCCCCCCCTGCTCTCCAAATACTCCGCCCCAGGGACCCATACCATGTTTTGCAGAGCATCAGCTATGCATATTGCAAACTGTAACATCTCTCCCTGGGGCATTTAACTGAGAAATCCTCTGGTTGCTGTCTAGCAAATCAGGTCTGATGTATCTCCCATCAACCACTATTCCACCTTTATTCTCACAATATATATATATATATATAAATATACATATATATATATATATATATATATATATATAAATATACATATATATATATATACATATATATACATATAAATATATATATATATACATATATATACATATACATATACATATATATATATATATATACATACATATATATATACATATATATATATATATATATATATATATACACACATATACATATATACACATATATATATATATATATATATATATATATATATATATATATATTATTATCCAGTAGACACTTTGAGTCTGTTGAGCTATTGTACGTTACCGGAGCCCGTAATATAGCCCATAAATTTGCTATTCAACTGGCGTCTTTTAGCGAGCCGCAAACGATCTATGGGTTACAGGTGTCAAAACCTCAACTTACAGACCATGTAAGCCTTTGATCTTTCACATCTACAAAAGTTACAATCGCTAAGATCTCAAAATCGCTATTCAATTGCTGCAATACCTCAAGCCCGCAAATGTGTTCACACCCGTAAATGGCAAATGTAGAATAAAATCCTACGAGTGCTAGAGAGGACCCGCAAGGGAGTTTAACCCCTGTCTGTTGCACTGTAAATGTAAATAAAAAATCACTACTTCACTGTGAATAACAGGGAAAGCGATGACAGACATTAGAATGAATTACACAACAGTCTCAAGCTCGCAAATCTGCAATAAAAAAGTATTTATTTTATGTTTAATTTCTGTGTTATATCAATCTTGGAAATCAAGGAGTTAATACATATGAGGCCACTCACATGGACATTACAGTATCGCCATTAATTTTTATTATTTTGTATATTACTGGATTGTGGGTCTGATCGCATATCAAACTTCTAAACGCTAACTGACTGACATGTAACCTCCATGTTTTACTGATGTCATGATGACTGTCTCATTTACTATTGGCTGTTTCTAAATGGGGAGTTATGGCATTGCTTAATTTATCATGATCATGCCCTGAAATGCTACATACGAGTGCATGGTTTATGGTTTCTGCTCTCAGCGTGCAACTTGCGGGTTTGTTCAATTGAATTGTAGCAGAAATCACGCCGCAGACATACGGCCTGTATACCGCGAGATGCAGCCTTGATGAGCCAAAGAATATCTGGGGGGATACCACTTCTCTACAGATAAACACACACATTCAAAAATCTGGGGGGGGGGGGGATTTGTTTCCCCCCGTCCCCCCCAGTTCCTACACCCATGATCTTGGTTATAGTATGTCTTTGCTAAGACAAAGTAAAGTCTGCTCACAAGGTTTTGGCTAAAGTGTGGATCTAGGTTTGGGTAATTTTGTACTGTTATACAGTAGAATCCCGATTATCCGGCACCCAACTAACTGGGACTCTCAAGCAACTGGCACCGGCATCAATTCCCCATTTTAAATTTACTCCTGCTAAACCGACATAAACGGCACTATCCGGAGTTCGAGACTGCAAAAAAAATGCTAACTTTTTTCTAATAATTTTTCCTGGGCCTAAATGGCCCGGTTTAGGTGCTAATGCCTTTTTAAAGGCATTTTGAGGGGTTTTGGAGTGTTTAAGGGCCGTCTAGATCCTTAAATTCAGGGACTCCCAATTAAACGGGAACTACAGTTATCCGGCAATAGGCAGTCCCCATGGGTTCCGAATAACTGGGTTTTACTGTACTAGAGTTAGGAATAACATTCTATTTAGACAATAAGATTCTAAGTAAAAAATGTACCAATCTGTATGGTCTGTTAAGAAAGCTTTAGCAAGGAGATCCTCAATTGAAGAGGGATTCATAGTACTTAAGAGACTTATAAAAGCACAAAAGGACCCTTACATCGGGGACCTTGTTTTTTGGAACTGTATTCCAGTGGTTAATATTCAGTGTTTTCACCACTGTAAACTGGGTTCGATTCCAGCCAGGGAATCAAGAGGTCAGACCACCCTGGAGCCATGCAGAGTTGGGCCTGGTCAGTACTCGGATGGGAGACCACCTAGGAATAGCAGGAGCTGTATGTTGTGGCCCACTGTAAAAGGAACATGGCAAGCCAGGGAGTAGACAAAATAAACTTTACCGGTGGAGCCAATAGGAAATGGAAACGTCATGAATATTATAATAAGTGGGATGTTTGTTATTCTGGAGCACCTTTAACTTTGTTTTTTGTTTATGAAAATGACTCTTAGGCATTAGTCTCCCTAACAGTCATGGGGGACTCCAGACATGGACCCCTTGCTCACTGTGCCTTAGGCAGTTCAGCTACACCTCACTGACGAGGCCCAATTAAGGCCAAAACGTACGTCTGGGGTTTGCTGTTTCTCCTGTTCAGGGTAAAAATATCTGGTATTTCGGGGCTGGAACACTCTAGCGAGTGGGACTAGACTGATATACTACAGGATATTTCTATCTGTGAAGGGCTCAAGTGAGCTAAAAGAAGCTGCTCTCAGAGTGGGTTATCATGTCCACAGAACTAACCTATTAAGGTTAGTTTGTTCTCTGATTGAGCACCTCTAACTTAGTTTTTTGTTTATATCATAAAACGGGCTTAATACTGACGTATCATATTTTTAATTACACATATGTTGATATTGGATTTTTAAATGTCAAATAATGTTGAAATGTCATCAATTTATTTTGCTTTTTGTGTCATTTTAAATGCTTCTGTGGGACTCAGCAAAGGTTTGAAGACTACTTGAGAGTGGTCTTCGGTGCAAGTAAATCTTTCTTCTACTTTTTCGGTTATATCACTGCTCTGATTTGCGAGTAATCAGTAAAATCTTATTACCATAGGGTTTGGGTGTCAAAGTCTAACAGAGTAACTTGTAATTTATTGTCAGTGCAAAACTCAAAGGGAGATTTATGCCTTGCTTTTCAGCTGTGTCGTGAAGTTCACTTGGAGAAGTGACCCGTAGCAGTTTGCTCACAATGTTTTAGGAATGGGTGATTAACATAGCTATGTAGGATTTACTCTGCTGCTACAGCACTTGTTATTGTTTTTTTCAAGGATTAGCATAGGGGCCTAAGTGTCAAACATTAGTAAGTACTCAAACCACTTCATAATAACCAAAATGGTTATTGAGCTCTTTAGAGAAACTCAGTAAAGGACAAAAGGACAATTAACACATGCTTAATACACTCACATACACACTGCTTCTCGAAATATAGTAAAAAAAATACCCGAATGATGCAGTAATGCAAAATGTAGGCGGCCCAATACAATGAAAACTAGTTTAAAGGACAACATGAGACCTACACATGCCGAAACCCTAAATATCCATTTAAAAACTAGCCATAGTCACGCCACCGATAAATAGTATGACTCAATCAAATATGCAACTTGTTAAAATAAACACTCTGCTTTTCAGTATCTTCAACCTTCACAATAAAACAAATCTCGACCTATCTCCAGTTTAGCAAGTAGATTATCGCTATCTGAGCAAGGTCCCATTTTCTTTCTCAATTCTCTGGTTGCTCCAGTTGTTTTCTGTCAGAGACCAGGGGTGGCCATTTTGCAGCAGATAGTCGGTGTTGTACGTTAAGGGATTGATCTAACTTATGCTAATGTGTCCGCGTAAATGACTGTGTAGTTCCCATAGCAACAACATTCAAGTGAAAGAACATCAGGAAAAACTGCAACATGGAGTTTATATAGGCAAGTGTTTCCTGCTAAAACATTGACTGAATTGTTTACTTGATTATGTTTTGCCTTTTTGCTGCTCTGTTTGGCTACTATAAAATGACTCTTGTTTGTTTTAATAAAATCAACATAGCTATTTTCCAATCCTTTGTTTTAATCTTCTTCACTACTCTTGTCAACCTTCTAAGGTCCAAGTGTCAATACCTAACCCGTCCAATCCAACCACAAGCTAACCAGTGTAACTCCTTTAGCATCTGGTCTATCTAGCTGGTTGGTTCTGTGATAGTCATCATAATTGCATATCTGTAATGTGAGACAAACCCATGTTTGAACATAACTCTGAGGCCAAACCATGCATTCAACTGTAAAATTACAACCTAGATTATGTGAATCCCAAGATCCATGACATTGGAATTTACATAAACTTACCAAGATTTCTCCTAATCAGTGCCTATAATGGGTAAAGTATAATAGTGAGTTTATAATATGGGTAAATAGTTGTGACATACAACCCCATTAAATTGCTACAATTTTATGAATCGTAGCTTGTAACGTAACTCGTAAGACTTCGAGCAATTAAATTGGCCTCTTAAAGCAACTTGCAACTGCGGGTTAAGGCACAGCAAGCGCAAAAAAAGCCTATGGGACGTGGAACGTGGAACTTCGCGGCCGCAAATCCTTTGTTCTTTCAAGCCCATAACTGCTACAGTCTAATTGCGCTATTAAATTACATCAAAATCACTGGTGTTTAAACTCGTAACCAGCCAAGAAGCCAATAAGTGCTAGAGAGGACCCGCAAGGTTGTAAAGTCAAACACGTAGCACTTTAAATGAAAATATCACCACAATACAGTACTTTTATGAACAGCGAAAGTGATGTTAGGTCTTAGAATTAATAGCACAACATTCTCAAGCTCGCAAATCGGCCCTGTGTTATATAGATCCTGGCAATCAAGTGTTAATACATATACTGTAATTCGCATGTGATAAAATATAATTTTTACGGCTTTATCAATATTGCATTACATCTGGAATGTGGGTCCGATCGTAACTCTTAATTGAACCCCATAAGACTTTGGAAATCCCACCTCCATTTTTCATCTCTGTTGACATTGGCTCCATCCCAACTCGTAACTACTAATTGATAATGTCCACGGCTGCACATCCAACGAGCGAAACATGGTTTATGGGTTTGCCTTTCAAGCACGTAACTCGCATTTAATAGCACCACAAATCCACAACTTTTCAAGCTCTCAGCCGTTGCGGCTCTCACATTGCAGATACAAGCTTCTAATGTGGCTGGTGGAGTGGGGCCCCTTTGTCCAGGAGGGGGAGGAGGTAAGGGCTTTTAGTTAACCATTTTAGTTTAGTTAATCTTGATTTTTTTTCTTTTTCATGTAGCTTCACAGTGTTGATCTCCAAGTGCTACCTGATATTGTAAATAAACCATATACAGCGCCCCAAAAAATACATATGCAAAACCACATCTGATCTGTGAACACACTCACTTAGGTTGAGATTTAAAAAAACAGATGATGGCAGAATCATGTAATGTTTGCTTAGGAATAATTGTAAATAATCATGGATTACATTATAATACATAGTTACATATTAATTGCGGTTAAAAAAAGACTTTCAGTCCATCAAGTTCAACCTTTTAAGATCTCCTCTGATCTGCAATATGCGGATTAGTTGTTAATTATAGTTTCTAATTTTTGTCACCGCATCAAGAAAGCATAAATATCCACTTTATCTAGCCAAGCAATGCAAAATATGTGATGCTCTCCAGATGACTTGGCAGGACTTTATGAAATAAACCCACATGAGTAGTGCCAATGTTCATAGATTATTCACAGACAACACATGGTCTGGCTTGCTATTATCTCTATTTAAAAAGTATACAAAAAACACCACTACAGGTGATGGCTGTGTACAAATATGCATTTGAAATACATGGTCTAGTCACATTAATATGACCACCAGCTAATATTCTGAATGGCAGCCGTGTGCAGCACGGACAGAAGCTAGATGACATTGTAGTGAGTTATTTTATTTTTCTTTAGCCTCTTCAGCCCTCAGGATCATTTGTACCACACCGATTATATTTATACAAGATATTGTTTCTTTGAAGACTGTACATTAAATATATTTCAGTAAAGATATGAAACTGCTTCACTGAGACTTTTTCTTTTTTATGAAATGGATGAATTTTTGTGCATATAAACTAGACCCGTGTTTGCGAAGTCTGTCCTATTATTATTATTATTATTATTATTATTATCATCATCATCTTTTATTTACAGGGGTTAGGTACAAGTATAAACAATTTCTCCACAATGAAAAATAATGGAAGACCCTGCCTTTCAATCAGATATACACAGTGCTTTCCCTAAAGCACCTCACAAGATTGAAAACTCGCAAACTTACATTCTAAATGGTGTGGGTGAGGTACAGGAGAGTGAGAGATGCATAGTGAATGAAAAGACTAAAGATGATATACTTTTTTTAATAAATGTGTTTTTAAAGAGATTTTGAAGGATTTGAGGCACGAAGATAGTCTGGTGGAGCGAGGTAAGGAGTTTCAAAGAATAGGGGCAGCGCAAGAAAAGTCTTGAAGATGGGAGTGAGAGGAGATGATGAGAGAGGAGGAGAGAAGAAGGTCATTAGCAGAGCGAAGAGGGCGGGTGGGAGTGTATTTTGGGATGGGAGCAGAGATGTAGGAGGGGGCACTATTGTGGGCTTTATATGTTAGGGTCATGATTTTAATTTTATTCTAGCGGCTATGGGAAGCCAGTGGAGTGCCTGACAGAGAGGTGCTGCAGACACTGATCGTTTAGTATGGTAGATGAGTCTAGCGGATGCATTCAAAATGGATTGGAGTGGAGACAGACGGGTGATAAGAAGGCCAGCAAGGAGGGAGGTGCAGAGGCGAGATATGATGAGAGAATGAATACGAATTTTAGTTGTGTCTTGTGTCTGGTAGTGACGTATTTTGGATATGTTTTTTAGGTGAAAGTGACAAGATTTTGCGAGTGATTTTTATGTGAGGAATGAAAGAGAGGGAAGGGTCCAGTAGGACCCCAAGACAGCGGGCCTGGGAGGTGGGAGTGATGATAGCATTGTCAACAGGGAGAGATAAGTGAGGAGTGGGAGCTGAGGAAGACAGTGGAAAGATAAGGAGTCCTGTGAGGGTTGTCAACAGTCCAAGATAGCAGTATCTTTCTACATGTGTATTCTGCTTCCCTTTTATTGAGCACAAGTGAGTAACTCAATAATATTTGTTCTAGACATGCACCTGGGCTCACCTGAGGGAACCTGAATAACAGCATCCAGACTGTTAGTGACACTCTAAAGACAAGCTTTTCCATATATAGAAGTAGCACAATAACATATTTCTGAGGTTTCTTAAGTGTACATTGCTGCTTAGACACATCACATCAAAAATACAACTGTATTTCACAACTATTAAATGATTATATATGGCGGGGGATACACATTGCATGATACGACAGGATTATTGCGGGGAAGGTGGGTAGGTGTTAATGCCTGGGTCTCTGTATTCCTCATTTTTGATTTAGCATTAGTCGGGTGACAGTATTTAATAGTGTGAGCAGGCCCGGATCTACCTTTTTGGAGCCCCTTGGCAGGTAATTAGAAGAGCCCCTGCAGGTGCGTGTGCAAGGTGTCGATATTTTGCTTATTCTGTGTGTATATTACTCTCCGCTGAGAACATTACAGACATGTGAGAACATCACAGACATGTGAGAACATTACAGACATGTGAGAACATTACAGACATGTGAGAACATCACAGACATGTGAGAACGTCACAGACATGTTCCTATAACACAGAGAGATTTTTACAGCATAGCTAAAAGCATACTTGATCATGCAACTAGTTTTTAATTAGAAAATATAAATGTTTTACCTCTGCTGGGTCCTGGGGAAATCCATGATACATCGGTGAAAGTTATGTGTGTGAGAAGATGTTTTCTGGAGAGGTATGTTGCATCTTCTGAAGCAAGGAGTCTGCTTCTGGGCCAGTCGGGGGGAGTGTGGTGTCAATTCCAATCTTAACCAATTAACCAATTCCGTTCCCTCCTTCCTTAGCCTTCTCTCCACCAAAAAACATGATACATCACTCAGTTTGTCATGTAACAAACACACAATGGATTCCTGTACTTATAAACACATCTTCAAAAATCCAGAATTTGTTTCCCCCCCCCAGAAAACTTATATCCACGGCTTAAGCCTCTAATATTGTTAGTTTGGTACATAAATGACTGACAAGTGACGTTTTTCTTAAAATGCGGTGAGCCTTTAATGATGAAGCTGAACGTCATTACTAATATAAGTGATCCGTGAGTGTGTGATCATGACGTGTCTCACCAGCTGCCTTCCTTACAATACTATGCAAACTTACATTTATTATGTCTCTCTCTTTTTCTTTATCTCCCTCTCTCAGCCTCTATCTCTCTCTCCCCATCCCTCTCTTCCCCTCTCTTTCTCTCATCCCTCACTCTCATTATCTCACCATCCCCCTCTCTCTCCTCACCCCCCTCTTTCTCAGCCCTGTCTCTCATTCCCTCTCTCCCTCTCTTCTCTCACACTTTCTCTCTCTCCTCACCCCTCTCTTTCTCTCTCCTACCCTCTCTTTCTCTCTCTTACCCTTCCTTTCTTTCTCACCCCTCTCTTTCTTTCTCCTCACCCCTCTCTTTTTTTTCCTCCTCACCCCTCTCTAATTACCACCCTCTCTTTCTATCTCATCACCCTCTATTTCTCTCTCAACACTCTCTTTTTATCAGCCGTGTCTCTCGTTCCCCCTCTCTCTTCTCTCTAACTTTCTCCCCACCCCTCTCTTTCTCTCTCTCCTCACCCCTCTCTTTCTCTTGCTCCTCACCCCTCTCTTTCTCTCGCTCCTCACCCCTCTCTTTCTCTCGCACCTCACCCCTCTCTTTCTCGGTCCTCACTTTCTCGCTCCTCACTTTCTCGCTCCTCACTCCTCTCCTTCTCGCTCCTCTCCTTCTCGCTCCTCACTCCTCTCCTTCTCGCTCCTCTCCTTCTCGCTCCTCTCCTTCTCGCTCCTCACTCCTCTCCTTCTCGCTCCTCTCCTTCTCGCTCCTCACTCCTCTCCTTCTCACTCCTCTCCTTCTCACTCCTCTCCTTCTCGCTCCTCTCCTTCTCGCTCCTCGCTCCTCTCCTTCTCACTCCTCACTCCTCTCTTTCTCGCTCCTCACTCCTCTCTTTCTCGGTCCCCACTCCTCTCTTTCTCGCGCCCCACTCCTCTCTTTCTCGCTCCCCACTCCTCTCTTTCTTGCTCCCCACTCCTCTCTTTCTCGCTCCATACTTTCTCGCTCCTCACTTTATCGCTCCTCACTTTCTCGCTCCTCACTCCTCTCTTTCTCGCTCCTCTCTTTCTCGCTCCTCTCTTTCTCGCTCCTCACTCCTCTCTTTTTCGCTCCTCACTTTCTCGCTCCTCACTTTTTCACTACTCACTTTCTCGCTCCTCACTTTCTCGCTCCTCACTCCTCTCTTTCTCGTTCCCCACTCCTATCTTTCTCGCTCCATACTTTCTCGCTCCTCTCTTTCTCACTCCTCACTCCTCTCTTTATCGCTCCCCACTCCTCTCTTTCTCGCTCCACACTGCTCTCTTTCTCGCTCCCCACTCCTCTCTTTCTCGCTCCCCACTCCTCTCTTTCTCGCTCCTCTCTTTCTTGCTCCTCACTCCTCTCTTTTTAGCTCCTCACTTTCTCGCTCCTCACTTTCTCACTCCTCTCTTTCTCGCTCCTCACTTTCTCGCTCCTCACTCCTCTCTTTCTCGTTCCCCACTCCTATCTTTCTCGCTCCATACTTTCTCGCTCCTCACTTTTTCGCTGCTCACTTTCTCGCTCCTCGCTTTCTCGCTCCTCACTTTCTCGCTCCTCACTTTCTCGCTCCTCACTCCTCTCCTTCTCGCTCCTCACTCCTCACTTTCTCGCTCCTCACTCCTCTCTTTCTCGCTCCTCACTCCTCTCTTTTTCAGCCCTGTCTCCCATTCCCTCTTTTTCTCTTCTCTCTCACTTGATCTCTCTCTCCTCACCCCTCTCTTTCTCGCTTCTCACTCCTCTCTTTCTTGCTCCTCACTTTCCCGCTCCTCGTTCCTCACTTTCTCGCTCCTCACTTTACTTTCTCGCTCCTCACTTTCTTGCTCCTCACTCCTCTTTTTCTCGCTCCCCTTTTTCTCGCTCCTCACTTTCTCGCTCCTCACTTTCTCGCTCCTCACTTTCTCGCTCCTCTCTTTCTCGCTCCTTACTCCTTTCTTTCTCGCTCCTCACTCCTTTCTTTCTCGCTCCTCACTCCTCTCTTTCTCACTCCTCACTCCTCTCTTTCTCGCTCCTCACTCCTCTCTTTCTCAGCCCTGTCTCCCATTCCCTCTTTTTCTCTTCTCTCTCACTTGATCTCTCTCTCTCTCCTCACCCATCTCTTTCTCAGCCCTGTGTATCATTCCCCCTCTCTCTCTCAGGTTCTAGTAGTGTTGTGGCTGCCATTTTGTGTCTGCTGAGTAACTGCAGATTGCCCCTGCGCTCCCATCATGCTGTTGGTAAAATCCACCTCTGATTGGTGAATTTTCACTACACTTACTGAAGCCCCTCCCCTTCACCACTATTACAACTATGGAACCTCCGGAGGGACATTCCGCATACAGATTTATAATGTAGGAATAATATAACTGACACTAATGATGCGCCCCTCTCCTCAAAGCGCCTTTAGGCACCTGCCTAATTAGCCTAATGGAAGATCCGGCCATGAGTATGAGCAGGTATTGATACATGACATTGTGAATTAGTTAATTGTTCTTTGATATTTATTGATGTAGAAGACTGGGTTGTCCATTTGACATGCTTTTTTGTTGTTGTAGTGGGTTTTAACATACATTTGATAATGTTTACGTGTTACGTTACACTACTCACTAACAGCCTTATTAAATTGTGATTCGGTAAATTTAGAAGGGCTCTATTTAAGCACACAACATATTTTTTTTACAGAAGTTTTTAGTTAGTGATCTTTTATCCAGAAGCCAGGTCTTCACTAACTAAAAACTTCTGTAAAAAAATATATTGTGTGCTTAAATAGAGCCCTTCTAAAGTTACCGAATCACAATTTAATAAGGCTGTAAAAGTTTAGCTGCTTTTATCGTGTTAGTGAGTGTGGGCCATGTACTAGCCATGTAATAGCAAAACCACTTACAACAGCAAGAAAGAATGAGAAAGCCTGAGATAGCAAGCACTCACAAGGGGTTCCACATCAGGGTTTTGACTTTTTGTTGTTTTCGATTAGTCATATTCGACTCTCTGTGACCCTATGGACTACGGCTCACCAGGTACATATTTGAGCCACTGTCCCTCTGAGCTCCATAAAGTTCATGTTCATTGCATCAATGACCTCATCAATCCATCTCCGCCTCTGCCACCCTCTTCTTCATGTACCTACAAGTTTTCCCAGAATCAGAATCTTCTCTAGGGAATCCTCTCTTCTCATGATATGGCCAAAATATTTAAGCTTTAGCCTCATGATCATACCTTTAAGTGAACAGTTTGGCTTAATTTCCTGAAGTTCTTATTTATTGGATCTTCTTGCAGTCCAAGGGTCTCTAAGCAGTTTTCTCCAACACAACAATTCAAAGGTGTCAAGTCTCCAGTGCTCAGACTTCTTTATGGTCCGGCTCTACTATTACTGGGAATACCAAAGATCTAACTATGCGGACCTTTGTTGATAATGTTATATCATTACTTTTTACTCCCTTGTCAAGACTTACCTAAACGCTCCTTCTCAGAAACAAAAGTCTTTTGATTTCATGGCTTTAGTCACTATCTGCAGAGATTTTGGATCCCAGGAAAGAGGAGGGGAGGGGGAAGGAGGGGAGTAGGGGAGGAGGAAGAAAGGGAGGAGGGGAGGAGGAAGGAGGAGAGTTTGAAGGAGAGAGGATGGAGGGGAGGATAAGGGAGGAAGGAGGGTAAGAGAGGAGGGATTTGAACTCATGGAGGGGGTGAAACTGAACATTATAGAGGTAGAAATTACTATCACATGGGAAATACAGAACTTATACAAATTATACAGAGAATATAACACAAATTTGCATGGCTGACTTAAAGAAATACCCCTGAAAGGGAAGTCGTTGCTGTTGATGGTTAGGTGAGCCCTTTTTTTTTTCTTTTTTAAAATATACAAAATTTCAAACATACATAAACATACAGCCATAAACACAGCATTTATAGATTGTAGAATTTGATCTAGGAAAATATGGAAAATAAAGATTTCTGGATTAAGCAGTAACAATACCTTTGTTATATTCAAGATTTGGGACACACATCGAAACCAGAAATCCTGAGCAAGCACGTTGCCACCAAATATGAAAGTGAGAACCTTCCTCCCCACATCGTCTCCAACATAAGTCACAATTTATTGATTTAATTTATTTTTAAGTAGTTTGGACAAGGTACCATCTCTGGATTAGTTTAATATATAACTCTCTATGTGACAAACAAATATAAGTTTTCTTAACTAAGAAGCAGGCTTGAAACCACTCTTCTATAGACCGTGACATTTCCAGAACCATTTCCCATCTACTTATCTTATTGGTCTTATTCCATTCATCTCTTATTTTAACAATTTTACAAAATCTTGAAATAGTATGTGAATTTTGTTTTTTAATAAGAATCTGTTCTATCAGTGGGTATTCTCCAAAATTATCTAATTGGAAACCAAAGGATACTAATTCTGATTTAATAGTCAAATAGTCTAGCCAGGTTAGCCCAAACGATTGAAAGTTATGTAGGATAATTTGACTTGGGACAAGGGAGTTCTTCTCATAAATAGCCCCTATTGTCTTACACCCACAGACTATCCATTTATTCATGGCAACATTTTTGTTTTTATATTGTAATATACTCATTGGGGACAGAAGAGAGGGGTATTTAGCTAACTCCATCGTATCTCTATTTCCGTACCAATAGTACAGCATTGATAAAATACCCCTCGGTGACTTTGTAACCAAATTTATTTTTATTATTTGAAGCCAAAGCAAAAGGTTCACTGGAAATCCCCCAAGGAGATCTTGTTCCAGTTTAAACTATTTAGATTGCTTTGAAGATAAATTTCACCGTAATAAATGATTAATCAGAATGGAAGCGTGGATATCTAAAATCGAAGGAACAGCTAATCCACCTCTTTCCATACTCCTTTTAATGATATTTAGGCTCAACTGTGGGTTTGTTTTTCTCTTTATTCAAAAACTTGTTTAATAATCTTTGAAACAGACTCAGCAGAAACCTGGGCACAACTTGTGGGATACATCTCATAATATAATAAATTTTTGGGATTATCATAATTTTTATCAAATCTATTCTTCCCGACCAAGAGAGGTGGGTCGATTTCCAGATTTTCAAATAGGGGAGTTTACTATAATTTTCCAAGATTTTATAAAGGTAGGCCAGAGATTGTTCAGGATTGGTTAAAGTTAATATGATATCGTCTGCAAACATTGACATTTTATATTGTTTTTGACCAAATTCCACTCCTTTTATATATTGCATAGATCTGATTAGTTCGGCCAAGGGTTCAATCGTTAATATAAATATTAATGGTGAAAGTGGACCCCCTTGTCTTGTTCCATTAGTAATGCTGAACCTATTAGATTCAAATTTAACACCTGATACAGTGGCCCCAGAATTTCTATACAGAGCCTTAATGACTTTTGATCCAAATTCTTCTAGTCCAAACCTGTGAAGCACTGTCTCTATAAAATTCCAGTTGACCCTGTCAAAGGTCTTCTCGACATCCAATGACAGGACCAAAAAATTCACATCTTTTCTTATAACATATAAAATCAGGTCTATCAGCCTCCTGGTATTATCAGGTCCCTGTCTTTTATGTAAGAAACCAACCTGATCAAAATTAATTAATTTGGATATACATTTATTTAATCTATTTGCTAGAATATTGGCATAAATGTTGATGTCAGTATTCAACAAGAAATGGGCCTATAATGTTTGTATGATTCGGGATCTTTGTCTTGTTTAAGTATATTAATAATCCAGGCTTCCGTCTTCTCAGGAGGCATAAAACCCGGTTCTTTTATTTTATTAAACATGCTGCACTGGTATGGGATCAGGTCCTGGGAAAATGTTTTAAATTATAAATTTATAAAGCCATCTGTTCCGGGAGATTTATTCCATTTCAAATCTGAAATAGTTAACTCAATTTATTTTTGAGTTATATCCTGATTGAGTTCCATCAGTTCATCTGAAGTTATTTTATGGAGATTAATCTCCGCTAAAAATATATCTATTTCACCCTTATAAGGTTTAACAAAACCAGTTTCTGTTTCAACTTTATAAAGTGACTTAGGATTCAAAAATCTCTCCTATATCTTTAGGATGGGAGAATTTTGCATTATTTTTATTTCTTATGTTACAAATTCTTTGGCCTAATCTTTGTTTTTTAATCTTATTTGCCAAAAGCTTACCTCCTTTATTTCCCAAAGCATAATAATCTTGTTGGTATCTAAAAATCATATTATCAGTTTGGGCCTGTAAGATCTTTTGGAACTGTTATTTTATTTTCTTTGATTTGGCAACTTAAATTTTGGTCTGGAGAATTTTTGTTTTTGTTTTGAAGTTTATTTAATTCAATATATAGTTCTCTTAGGGATTTTCCTCTAACTCTTTTCCAAAACGCTTTTGGAGAAATCATTTTAATTCCCATACCTACTATAGTAGAAAGGTCTATACAAAATGTCTTTAAGATTCTCTTTACTAGAGTATTTATATACCTCTAAACATTCAAAAACATTCACCCACATACTAACTGCCATATGATATTCCTGGCAGCTATTTGGAGATGTCAGGCAAAGCGTTCAGTATATGAATGTAATTGGAGAGGATAGGGGACTTTCTTTTACTCTTCAAATGTCTTGCCAAATTAATCTATTAAATCTCCTCAATTACAGATCAACCCGAAGGCAAGTAAAAAAAAAAAACACCCCCATATATCCATAAACCTCTAATATATTTGCATAGGTGTAGGAGTTGATACCCTCTCATCTCCTAACAGAGACTCAAAGTGTTCACATTTTATCTACATTCTAATATAAACGGTTGTGGTAATTGGGAGTTGTCGTTAGACAATGTTACATTTTACAGGCTTGCACATGGACAATGAGCGCCTTTGGCACTCATCACGGGGCTCATACGTGACTGGCTTGACGGGGCTGCAGTTAGCGCCGATATGATATCATTATAATGTGGATCTATTTATTTTTCTTCAACAAAGCTCTCATTATTGAATATTTATATGAGAGAAAGTGCAGTTTCACTATACCGTCTCTAGGTTTAGTAACTGAAAGATTTTGTGTATTATATCTATCTTCTTGCCGCCTTGGATCAATGGTTACTTTATGGAACCTAGTAGGTTGGTTACAAAGTTTTCCAAGATGTCACTAGAGACAGATTCATGAATGCCCCTAATTCTAAAATTGTTCCTTCTGGAGCGATCTTCAGCATTATCCATTCTCGCGCTAAGATTATTCACATTCTCTTCTAGACGTGAGGTATAGGATAACAAAGCCTGATGGTCTTAGAAGTTTTCCAAATGTACCTTTCATTTCCTCCACTCTAATGTTTGTTTCTTTAATCGCTTTGGAATTGTCTAAAATTTGTTGATTCAATTCATGAGTTTATTTTAGACATAGTAAGAGATTCTTCCATAGTCTGGGTATCATCAGGGAGAGATACAGGATTTAGTAAACCCTGAGAACTCTGATTAGATAGAGTTTCAAGCATAGATGGTCCCATTTGTGAGATATTGCTTTGATTCTCTTTGAATTTAGGGGAGAAAAAATTGGAGGATGATTTCTGATTTGATAATTTTTTATCTTTAGATTTAGTAGCTGAATTTTTCATATTCACAGGCAAATGTATTCCTCCTATAGAGACATTTTCTGACTCTCTTCTATAATTCTTCACCCCTCTTAAGTACTCCTTATGGAATCAAAAATTTCTAAAACTTATTTTTTTCTTTAGAAAGGCCTTTTCAACCTTAATTTGAATGGGTTATTGTATAAATATAAAATGATGCGACTATGGGTACAGTAGCATCTATTAGTAATGTCTATTGAATATTAGATGTGCTTGAGCAGATACATGTGCTTCAAAAAGCCTGAAAAATTGAGTAAAATGAAATAGTATAGATACCACCCACATGTGAGGAATACTAGAGGACCACTGTAGTTCCCTAATAATGAGGGGGTAGTACATAGGCTAACAAGAGCAAAGCACTTGAGATGTTGTTTCCTTGTTTCTTCCTCTACCATCCCTCTGTCAACTGATGATAAGAGTCTTCAAAAATTCATATTGTCTTGTCCGTGGCTTAACATTTGTATTCAATGATTTCGAAAAACATCATTCAATATGAAACTTACATTCAAAATTTATATTCACTTACTGCCGGTGTCCATCCATTATAAAGTCAGCGAGGGGAGGGGGCTTTGTCTCACAATTAGCCTCTACATTTTCAGACAAAAAGTATACCACCGACACATTGGCTGGAGACTTTTAGAGTTTAGCATCCTATCAATGAGTGGTTGTTTTCTTATCATATCTGATTGTTCTTAAAACCTTTTACAACTCTCTTTAAGCCAAACCTTCGCCTTTCCCTTAATTACCTTATGGATTTGGAGACAAACACAAAGCTGGAAGCTGATAATTTAATATTTGACAGTGAATTTAATATTTTTATATTGATATTACAAATTCTTAAATAGGAATGTTATCAATGCATAATAAGTCACTGAATAACCAAAAACGAAATACTGTTTATGGTAAACAGATATTAGGTTGAATGTAACTTTATGTATTTATTCTGTGCCCAGTATTTATGCATTGATACAAAGTCATGACTGTTATATGTTGTTTGTATGATCATATTATGTCTCATTAATTGTCTCCATTAGTGCAGTAAATGAATGTCCTTGGAGGATACAGTAGATGGAAAGCTCAGGAGGATCCCCCAACGTTACTAATGTATTTATACTGCGCTCTCACCTCAATCCGGTGTCTATGAGCATCAGCAGAGGAGACACAGGTAGTGTATGAGCCATGGCACTTGTATCACTATTTTCATTTCTGTTGAGATATAATGCTCATTGCCCATTTTGTATGTATTATATGGGAGGGAGATATGATATTATAACTTTTATTTGCCAATTTAATGGAAATACAATTATCATGAGCTATAACAAGCAGAATCTTAAACATTTCACATATACCATTTAATAGGAACAGTGGTAGAGCTGGTGATTGGAGCGCCCTGGTGCAAAAAAATGTAGAGCCCTCTATCTTCAAGAGGGTTATTAAAAAAAGCTAAAGAATACGTGTAGGTGGGCTAACTACCCTAGACCAGGGGTAGGCAGGTTCGGTCCTGGAGAGCCACACACAGGCCTGGATTTGAGGATTTCCTTTCTGTGCACAAAAATTATATCCTGAAATCATGTCCTGTGTGCAGCTCTCCAGGACCAAACTTACCTAAATCTGCCCTAGTAGGACACCTATATATGTTATTTAGCTTTATTGTTGACGCCCTTAAAGATTGGTGATCAGATCACCCTACTATCAAAATAATCTATGCCCTCTTCCCTAATAAATTAAGATTATTTCGTTACCCCAGGCCACTGCTAGTAGTAGTGGGTCCCTATTTTGTAGTGGGACCCAGTGATTTTTGGACCTGTCCTTCCTGCAGTAGCTCACCGACTGGGTGGGAGCAGAATATTAATATACCAGTAGAGCAAATCGGGTCTAACTCAGTACCCATAGGGTAGTGTGAAAACCAGGAGACTATAGACACATATAGATACGATAAAAGGATTGTGAAAGCTCCAGGATTTTACAAGGTATATAATATCCCTGGGTATCTATTTAATTTTTATACGCTCTGTATATTTACTGCCTAAAATCAAATAAATAGTACCTCTATGGGTCTGCCCACTGCAGCTCATGAACACACAGGCTCTGCTGTATTTGCGGTGCTGTGTTTTATACTAACCTATCAGTGACCATCTCTCAACAACATTCTACAACATGCTGCTGAGATGTAATCTCTGATAGGGCTAGGACACTACACTGCACATCCAGCCCTACCGAGTCTGTGTCTGCATACGCTGCTGTAGGCAGACCCAGATAGGGAATATTTGTTTTAGAGCAAAACGGAGCTTACAAGCAAAAAAAAAATGCTTAAAAGTAAATATATATTTAAATATATTATATACCTAGTTAAATCGAGGAACCTTCCATATCCATTTAAAACCTACTAATCAGGTTTTCTATATTATATCTCAATTTTACAAGTGATCCCATTAACTTGAATGGCAAAGAGATAAGAAATTGTCTACTAAACCTAGTAAAAATAAAAACTAGAGCCTAAGCTTTTGCCCATTAATAGATTTAAATGATATGACGTGCAGCACTAAACCATGTAACTGTAAGACAAGAATTCATCACACTATTGTGAGCTGTAGACCTTACTACCACTGGGTATTACTACAATAGACTCAATAGACAGCTTTAAAAGGTGGCTGAGAAATGTTTTTAGATGAAAAGGGCATATAGTGTTCATGATATTTATGATAGAATAGGTCGAAAATGGATCTATTGAAGGGTCTGATTGCCAGTTTTTAAGGAATTGAGACACATTTGGCAATGTTTGCAAATATGTTTTGGTTACCTTCCTCTAAATCTATTGATAAATCCCATACAACATAGGTCAGAGGAGATCAAATATATTACGTATTTTTTTAACTTCAAGTACTATTTAATCACATATATAGTTGTCAGAAATACGTGTTGTTGCCAATGCTTGTGGGCTCGCTTTGCAAGGGCCGCAGTTGCTGGCAAGGAGCGCCAAAGGTGCTCTTTGCACTGGTGGAGATGAGCGCCATAGGTACTCATCCCTACGACTCCGTACGACTTATTATACACTAATGTTTAGCAAAGTGCAGAAGGAGAATGACTTATTGTACCTTAATCTGAATCTGGGTGTCACAATCTGATCTTTATTTCTTACATTTTAGTTTCTGAAGTGGCATCTGCATGATTCATTGACTACTTATAAGTATTATTATTATTTCTCTTTTTTTCATAAAGCTCCAACATTTCCCATAGTGCTTTTTTCAAAGTGCAATAGAGCACAGTGGGTACATTTAGCAAATTACAAAGTATAGAACTTTCTAAGGTAAGGCAGTAATATGAATATGAACCAAGGGGGCCACAGACAGCTTAGTGCAATGGAAAGAGGTCCCTACTCTGAAGAGCTTACAATCTAGATGGTAAGGTTTGTGTGCATGGATGTAAGAAACATGGGAACTGAATAGGATGGGGGGACAAATCCCCCCCCAGATTTTTCTATGTTTGTATGCATGTATATATAAGCTGTAGCCCCACCAGAATTATTCTGGCTGCTACGCCCCTGGTAGGAACTAAAGAAATCTTAGGGGATACTGCCCATAGTATACAAATCCAACACAACTGCTTCTCTACACTTAAACACACACTTTGAAAAATCTCGGGGGATTTGTCCCTCCCCCCAATTCCTACACCCATGTCTGTGTCTGATACAGAAGGTTGATAGGTTCAAGATGGCGGTGTGTGAGGCAATAGGCTCAACAAGTGGAGGTGTGTGTGTGTAGGTTGAGTGTTATGTTATGATATAGGGTATGCCGTTATGCATATTAAGGCTGAGTATATTAGCTTACATGGTATCTGCCTAGGACATATCAGGGAGGAATTAAAGACAACTTAAAAAATAAGGGTCTTGGAGGGCATCGTGTTTTTGCTGAGCAATCTCTGAATTTTAGGTGGCGATCAAAGCACAACACGAGAGTCACAGGTTTGATGAGGAGGAAAATAGAAAAATGTTGTAAGAACCATGTTAGTGAATATCTAAGTAGCAAATTCTAAGTGTGTAATGTGTGGATCCTCCGTAGCCTTGCCTAAATGTATTGTTTCTCTCAGCCTGTTCTGAATAGTTTGTATGTAAGATAATATCCTTGTGTTGTTGTTGTTCAGTCCTTCAGTTGTGTTCAACTCCTGGTGACCATATGGACACAGCACGCCAAGCACATCTGTCTGTTTCTGGTTGTGTCCATCTATATGGTTCATGGCAAAGATACTGGAGTGGGTCGCCAGTTCCTTATACAGTGGACTGCAATTTATCTTACCTCTCTGCCCATATGGGGTGATGCTACATGGTATAGCTCAGAGCTTCACACAAGCCCTTTCACCATGACAAGTTAGTGATCCAGATGGGAACTATCCTTGCACCTACCTAGAAAATGACATCAGTGTGCACATTAGGAACAAGTAACCTTCCAATTAGTTCCTCAAAACACTTTTGATGTAAAATAACCATAACATCTTATATCAGCCGTCTCTTCTCTAGACCATAGAAGTTTACAGATTTCCATCCAAGGCTAGAAGCATAGAATAAAAAAAAGTCTTAAACCATATGTCATGTTCTGTATTCTGCTACTGTACCATTATAAACTGCTGCTCATTTTTGATCATTGTAATTCCAGTAATATATGGGACAAAATGCTAAATATTTATTTTGGGTTTATTTTAAAGAAAGGGCCACATTATCAGAAAATCTTCATTTAATATTAGCTGATCAAATAAACACTTATATGCTGTAATACTCTGTTACATTGTGTTTGCATTACTGAATTAACATGAATATTGCAATCTTTATTAATTATAGGAAAATAATAAACTATAAAAATGCAGCATAACAGTTGTTCTTGTAAATTAGTGCTGTACAGCTTCATTAGTAGGAGGGATGGATTTACTTTTTATTTTTTGGAAGGATGTATTTGAAAATAATCTTTTATAAATATGTATGTAAATATATACATATTTACATAATTATTTGTATTGCATTCAGAAATTTAAATTTAGCTATGTATAAAAGATCTCCAAAGTGTTTACGTTTCCCTGTGTGTTTTATTTGATGAAATCTAGGTTTAAGAACAAAATATCCTTAAAGTATGGAGCTAGATCTCCATAACATTAGGTTGATTGAAGCCGCACCTATTGGGGACTTAGGACATCACATAATAAAATATAACTTTATTTTATTGTTTAAAAATATTGGTCAAATCTTAATTCATAGATTAACATCTAAAATGTGTTTTAATTGACAAATTCAAATTTTGCAATATTTTTAAACAAAGAAAATAAAAGTTACATTTTATTATAAGTGATAGTCTCAGTACCCAAAAGGTGCAGGTCTAAGCATTCTAATGGTATGGGGATCTTGTGCCATAACTGAAGGATATGTTTTTGGTGAATTATTATTTTTGCACCTAACCAAGAATATATATAAACCCAACACACAAAGTCTCATATTTCTTGGATTATAATAAGTATTAGTCCATGCCACAGACATCATTTAGCGCAATATGTACTGTTCTAAATATGGAAACTAGAACATTGATACTAACTTTCTCTGCTCTCATTAAACAGGCTTATTATTTATAAAGCACATCTGAAGATCTTGTTTGAAACAATACAATGTCTAACGTGTCTACGGTGACGAGTTATGTGCTCCTTGGAATGGCAGAGATGGAAGGGTATGAATACATGTATGGTGCACTCTTTCTTATTATATATGTATTTATAATGTTCGTCAGTGGCATAATAGTGTGGGTGGTTTTAATTGAAGATAACCTCCATGAGCCCATGTATATTCTTATATGTAACCTGGTGCTTAATGGGATTTTCGGAAGCACAACATTTTTCCCAAAGATAATAATCGACCTCTTTTCTTTATCGAAAACCATCTCACGAGCTGGCTGCTCTATCCAAACTCTCTGTATCCTGACCTTCTCCTTGTATGAAATAGCCAGTTTTACCATCATGGCGTACGACAGATACGTATCTGTGTGTCACCCATTACATTACGTCATTATGGTGACAAACGAGAAGGCTTTGAATCTTATTCTTGGATCTTTTGCCTTCTGTTTCCTATCCTCCTTGATCGCCGTTATACTAACCGCCACTCTTCCTCTATGTGGATCAAGCATCAAGAATGTTTATTGTGACAACATGGCCCTCGTTAACATGTCATGCGTGGACTCTACTGTAAATAATCTGTATGGATTAATCGTTACTCTGACTTTTTTGATTATCACTTTATCATCCATTGCCTATTCTTACGTTCGGATATTTGTGGTCTGCCTTAAGGTTTCCAAAGACGCGTGTCAGAAAGCCATTCACACCCTGGTCACCCATATACTCAATTTCTCAATCTTCATGGTAGGGGCTTTGTTTGTTTTTGTTCGCTTCAGACTTAGCAGGGTTAATGCCCCCATTATTATGCACATTATGTTCTCTATAACTTACTTAGTGATCCCTCCGCTTTTTAACCCTGTCATATATGGAATAAGGACAAAGGCGCTAAGAATAAAAGTGATTCATCACCTCCAGAAAATAAATATATGGAAACATTTGTGTAATTACAAAGAATTATCTGAAAACATTAGTGTTATAAGTGGTGAATAAATATATAATGGATGTGTGTATATTTGTGTCAGTAAGTTATCTTCTGTATTAATAGTTGACAGTAAAACAACATGAGCAGACAGTACCATTCGTGTCTTATTGTAGACTTCACAAAAAATAAACACAACTTTTACATTTGTAACTTTTATATATAATTAGATTTTATCTTAAAGCCCCATTTTCACTTCTTATCTGATTCTGTCTCTTTAATCCAATAACATTTTAAAGGGTGAACATGCATTGTGGGCTCATTTGCATGCCCCCATCCAGTTTTCCAGAGTGCAGTACAAAAACTGTGTTTCTTGAGAATTTGAGAAGGAAATACGTTTATTAATATATTTTTCATTATGCAAATGTACACACAAATGCTGTACACACTGTGGAATGTTTCTCTCCATAAGCTAAATGAATTTTTGGTTTTGTAAACTAATGAGCTGTTTATTGGCAGTGCTGAAAGAACAGGCAGTTGTAGATGCTGCGGTTCCATTGAGTAAATAGGTATCTGCATCAACCTCAAAGTTGATCAGCAGAAAACAACATGATAAATTCCACAGTAATATAATTGCATGTGACATGTAATAAAGTGGAGGATTTATTATTTGTGTTTACATTCTAAAATATAATTCATATTTTCAAGTGTAGTTATTCAAATTTATGTTTTAAAAATATGAGAGCAGCAGTGGTACTAACTAAAGCAGCCATATATTCTATTAACACTATGTCATATAGCATGCAGCAAACATGGGAGAGTTTGGGATTTTATTGATAAGAAATGTAGCGGGGTTACTACGTATTTCAAGTGTATCTCATGTGCATCTAATGATTTCCCAGGTATTATTTCTTAAAGGGAAAAACTGGGACCAGAGTCGTTCTCATCTAAGTTGAGATGATGCTTAGTAAATTCTGCCTTGTGTTGAAAGATCCCCCAGGATTCCATTAATCGTCTCTACTAAAAGTGTCTTGATAAGTTGTTACTATTTGGAACATGTGGTGATGAGTATTTCATCCAGAATCACCAACAAAAGTCATTAATAAATTAAATTTGAAGTAGAGGGATCCAACATAACTTCAACACTGAACAAAATTATATATATTTTTTACCCTTTTTCCCGGTCTTTCTCCTTTTCTTAGACTTTTATGATTATTGTCCAGTGTAATTTGATGTATCTAAATGATAATGATGTATACTTTTTATTATGTTAAATAAAAGAGTAAAATGTTTATCAAAGAATGGTGTCAGTTTTCCTTAGATCTTTTTTACATTTGACACTATTTTCTTGGTGACAATGTTGTTGTGACTCTGTCAGTGAAATATCGTCTTTATAGTTTTGAAAATCAAAAGGAGGAAAATTAAAGGAGGAAAATTACAACTAATATTCCACTCAACATGGAAGTTTATAATAGTATAATAGTAGAATATTTTGTAAAGTTCTGGAGACATTATAATCCAAATAATATTAGCTTTAAGGACCTTCACATATTACCCCTACACGTTCTACTTTTTCATTTAAAATCATCATCTCTTATTATGTGTTTTTCTTTTCTTTTATCTTTTGTTTTATTCAATTGCTTAATATGGTTTATATTATGTCATCATATCTCTTCCGTACTACAACTTTAATATAATATATTAATATAATAAAGTCTTCCCGTACACATTTAGTTTTTAGGCCAGAGGCTTGTGTATTACAATGAAGCTGTGAGCTCAACCATGTAGGGTCAACCAAGATGGGCAGGTCATAGCAAAGAGGTCAGACAAATCGTGAAACTGGTAACCCACTCAAGGATCATTCCCAAGGAAACCATATGGAGAACAACTAGAAACACAGACCGATGTGCCTGGCATCCATATGGTCAACAAGAGTCGGAAACAACTGAAGGATTGAACAACATCAACATCTCTTATCTCCACTTTTAACCCTTCTTGATAAATTTAACCCGCAGTCTCTAGATTAAATATAATATAAACCCTACAACGCTATATATTTTTCAAACCCACATGTAATTCATATAAGCTTACATGTGGAAGAGCAGAAACTCATCTACTAATAATATATACTAATAAGAATAATAATATGTACTATACTATAGCCCAGCTACTAATAACTCTATACTATAGCCTAACACACCTGATAAATACAGCAATTCATTTAATTGAAAGTTATTTATTTATTTTACAGTAGTACAGAAGTGGCACTTGGTTCCTCATATTTTATCTAAATTTTGGCAATGATAAAGATAAAGGGATATGTTGGAGATGTGAATCACAAAATGGTACATTTGAACATATGTGGTGGAAATGTAATGAAGTTCAAACATTTTGGGTATCCTGTATTGAAAATGTGCAAAAGATTCTTAAATGTAAAACAGAACTTGTTCCGGGATTAGTACTATTTGTACATTGATTACAAAGTGCAATATATTTTGGTTCATACATTACCAGTAGCTAAATGGCTAATAGACCTCAATTGGAAAAAAAAATACATCTTCCAAATTGGGGTGGATTAAAAGAGTTTTTCTAGAAATAGACAAATTGAAAAAGATTTAATTCAAAACTTTTATCAGAAAATTGCTTCAACTGGAACCTATGGGATAAGTCTGGAGATGACAAATCAAAACAAGCTTTATATACCATGAGCTATATTTTTTTTTTATAAAGTGTATAATTTCTATGTTTTTGCAGAAATGTTATATGAATATGTCTTGTATGTGTAAAAAAAAGTTATTTAGTCTACACAAAGTACTTTGTATAGGTTTATAATGAAAAGTAAGTCCAACAGATTGCAAGGATAACCCATTGTGTATGTCAACTGAGAAACAATTTAATTAATCTTCATGCCCAGACTGCTCCACATCACTGTATAACTAAAGTAATATATAAAATACAGAAACATTTCTAAAAATGTAAACAGTTAAGTATTATATTATGGGAGTTACTTATCACATGTATAGTTGTCGTAAATATGGGCCGTTGGTAACGCTCACAAATGTTGCGGCAGGGGTGGAGATGAGCACCGCGGGCGCTCATCACGAGGCCTGTGGGATCCCGAGACACGCAATACTTTATGACACGCAATACTTAACGACTTTAACGGCCAAGCTCCATATTTGGGGTTTTTAGTTACTCGAAAAACGGCTAAGCGAGAGATAAAATGGTGGCCGAAAAAACGTAACAGGTTGAAAACGAGGCTGAAGGCAGTACAAAGGAGCCTCAAGCCAGTAACACTTAACGCAAGCCAGTAACATTTAATCCAATCCAAGCCAGTAACACTTTACCCAAGGCAGTAACACTTAACCCAAGTCAATAACACGCATCGCAAGGCCTGCAAAGTACATGGGGGAGAGGCACGCAATGAACACCAAAGGCTGCAGGCTTGTAATTTGGCCGAGTTACAGAGCAATTGAATTCAAGCAGGGCCGAGTTACGGGCTTGAGATGCAAAGCCGTAAACCATTTTTCACACTTTGCATGCACGGCCATGAACGTGATCAATTAGTCAAACCCATAGTTACGAGTTTAGATGGAGCCAATGGCAACAGAGATTGTCATAATTATGTCACTGAAAAATGGAGGTGAGATTTCTAAGCCTTACAGGTTTCAATTACGAGTTACCGTCGGACCCACATTCCAGTAAAAATGCAATATTGATAAATCCGTAAATATGATATTCAAGTCCATGCAAGTTCCATTATATGTATTAACACACTCATTGCCAGGATCGATATAACACGGAAATTACGTGTAACGGGATTGACAGATCAGAGGATTTGCGGCTGCGCAGTTCAGATTTTGACACCCCGTAGGGATTTTTCGCACTTACCCCGCAAGTCATTAGCGGGTTGCTTTACAGGGCCAATTTAATAGCTGTAAGTCTTGCATGCTACATTACGGGCTACGGTTTACACACTGAGGTAATGTAATAGGGCTGATCATGTGCTGTTAGCTGAGCTTGGCAAAAGATCTACACAAATTAGGATCCTGTCCTTTATGCTATGGCCTTACTGTTGCCCACCTTTAACCTTGCAATAGACTTGCTGACAAACAATTATTGACCATACCGGTATTGTAGGAATAACTTTTTTATCATTTGAATACAGCACAGATTACCCTCACACATCAGCAATATAATCCTGCACACTCAATCTTTGCAAAAATTGCATTCACAGATGCAACGCCTCAATAGCTAACCCAACGCATAGAAACCTTGATCTCAACAGCACAGCTATCACTGGTGCAGACAGTGCAATGCATCAGGGCTCCTCCCTGGCGGACCCCAGTGCAATCTAATTGCATTTTCTTTTAAAATGGTGTTTTTTCTTTTGTAGTATAGGGCCCCCACCCCAGGCCACCCAGGCCCCCCAATCTGTTTACTAGCATCTTTATATATATACTAGCGACTTGCCCGTCAAAAATGACGGGGCAATAAAATTTGAAGCCATGGGAATGCTGTTTGAGACTTAATTGAAACCATTTTCTACTGTGAGGACCTTCATCGCTCATTGCGAGGCTTGTGCTGAGCGCCTTCAGCTCTCATTACATGCCCCAAAATGAGCGCCTTTGGTGCTCATTGCGAGCCTCAGGACTTTCGGCGCTCATTGGAGGCTTGCGCTGAGCGCCTTCGTTGCTCATCGCATGCCTCACAATGAGCGCCTTTGGCGCTCATTACGAGGCTCTCCTGTCGTGTACTTTTGGTCCTCTGAGAGATATATATTTCTATGTATATGTAGTTAAGTAATAATTATTGATTTATTCAATAAATTAATTAAGTAATAATTAATGATTTATTCAATAAATTAATATACTTTAATTATTTCTAATTGATATATGCAGCGAGCAATAGGCTGAAGAGCTAACAATCTGTTTGTATTTTGCGTCTGCATAGAATATACATTGTGAGTGTTAGTGCCCTGCTTATAAAGTGTAATGAATGTTTGAACTGTGCAGTCTAAATATGCTGTGTGCGCGAGGTAAAGCCGTTGGTTTATTGTGTAAAGCGGCATTGTATAGTCGTAATGTTATTAATGTGTTACGCGTCTCGTGAGCATTTTAAGGCTTTAGTAATAGTGTATTTTGTAGGTCGTAGTGTGATGTGTAAAGTGCTACACGTTTTGCAGTGTTTTGCGTGGTCCAGAGTCGTATAGCCTCTTTTTAATTTTTTGTGGCGGTCATTTGTTTCCTCGCTTAGGCGATTTTCACGTGGCGAAAATCGTCTAAATCAAGTTAAATTCGCGTTCCAGCTCACTCCCAGACATCCTGGCTGTTGCCCCATGCTGTCTGTGATGATTTTGTAATTTTTTTAGGTGTAGTTAGTGTGTTTTTCGGGTTTTTGTTTCGGCCGCTAATCTCGTCATTTCTTTTCATCTCGTATCTTTTTTTTCTAAGCCCTGCGTCTTGTATTTTTTTTGTCTCGTATTTTTTTTGCTAAATCCTGCTAAGTGCTTTGAGTTTAACGGCTCACCGGCAATGAGCACCTTTGGCGCTCATTGCCTAAGTGCTCCAAGTTTAACGGCTCGCTACGCAAGGCTCGAGTTTAACGGCGCTCATCGCTAAGTCGTACGCCCCACGCAAACAGCGTGACAACGTCTCATAGTTGGACAATTAGAATATGGGATTATATATAAAATATTATGTCATTTAAAATATATTTATAATCAATATCTATCTATCTGTCTGTGTGAGTCTTTAGTCATTTAGTCTTCTCCGACTCTCCATGACCCAATGGACAGCAGCAGAGCAGGCATATCTTATGTCTGGCTTTGCTAATCTATAGGGTTTTCATGGCAAAGATACTGGTGTGGGTTTGCAGTTCCTTCTCCAGTGGACCATGCTCTCTCTAACCTCTCTGCTGTGACCTGTTCATCTTGGGTGACCCTATATGACAAAGCTCACAGCTTCATTGATGTACACAAGGCCCTTTACCACGACAAGGTAGCGATCCAGAAGGGGTATGTATACATAAATTAATGTATATATGCTAATTGATCATTTCAGAACACACGCTCTCTAATGTCAATTAAATGGATTCCTGGGAGATATTGAAGTTAGAACCTAGGTGTTAATTATCCACAATGGTAATACAAAAGGATTTAGCAAATACCACTGTAGGAGATCCCAAATTTTGAGCATAGGAGTAATCGAAAAAATTTACACCAGCAGTAAATCAATGAAGTCCTGGGCACAACCAGATGTGGAGACCCACTGTAAAAGCAAACATAAGCAGACTAGCATTCCTATTAAATTCCCCCAATGTTTCAATCCGTAGCCTGTAACCTAGGTCGCAAGCCTTGTGGCTATTAAATTAGACCCGTAAAGCAACCCATCAATGACTTGCGGGGTAAGGGTGAGAAAAGGGTACGGGATGTGGAAATTTGAACCGCGCGCTCGGAAATCCTTTGATCTGTCAAGCCCGTAACTGTTACATTTCCAATCATGCTATTAATTGCAAAAAAATTACTGGTGTTCAAGCCCGTAACTCGCAAATGGAGCCAAGAAGCCAACGGGTACTAGAGAGGACTCGCTAAGGGGGGTAAAGTCCAATCCATAGCATTGTAATTGTATATACAAACACTTTACTGTACTGATAATTAAAGGGAAAGTGATGTTATGTATTAATATAAACACCACAACATTCTGAAGCTCGCAAATCGGCAATATAAAATAATTAATTTGAGTTTAATTTCAGTGTTAATAATAATAATAATAATTATTATTATTATTAATAATTATTAAATGTATTAATTATTAAGTGAAATCAGCAAAATAAATTACAGTATAACTTCTTCTCTCTCTCTCTCTGATAATCTCCAACCAAATCCAAGACCTACATGTGAACTTGCTCAGCTACTACACAGTCAAATTGTTATGAGTTTTACAGATTTTTAAACGCCTTTCCCATCGAGTTGATTATGTTTTTAGGATTCCTATTGGTCCCTAGGGCTGTCATGCAGTCGCAACTTACGGGCTTGTTAAATGTTTGTGAATCATATAATCACGCCCCCATAAAAGCTTGCGAGTGCTGGAAGAGTTTAAGTGTTTAGGCTTAAGGACGTAAATTGCAGGCTTGCAGCAATAGAATATATTTCAACATTTAGAGAAAAAAAACAGCCAAAATTACAGGTTAAAGTCATTTACGCGCTTCTAATAGTATAGGGCTCATAGACACATAATAAAAATAATTTTTTGCTACTTGGAAGATAGCTTAAATGACCCCAGTTGCATCGGATCTCCAACAGTATCAGGATTTGGAAATCTGGCATTTATCCCTACATGATAGCTTATTTTGAATACAAAGTTCAATAGCACTAGAGACAGTTTTTTATTTCTTGCAAAGAAGCACACTGTAGGCCAGTTAATTTTGGCACCAGTCTGACAGACCTAGCCAAAATTTGGAGTTTTATAGGTGTTATCTCAGAGAATATTGGCCTTTTTACTACACAGAACCCTGCCGGGCTAGTACAGAATGTGACGATCAGAGTTAACTTTATAAGGTTGAATAGCAGTTGAGAGGGGATTCTGTTTGACTCTTTGGAGCTGGTTTCTTGCTGGCTGGATTTAGAGCACAGGGTGCAAAGAGTAAAGCAAAAGATAAGAAATATGTGGGGAAAACCCCAGAGAACTCTCCTAAGGGTAAAGGAAAGGTAGATACTCAATTAGATTCCTCCACAACTTCACAGCTGGAGACATTGTTAACTCAAGATTCTTCCCTGGGTTCAGTTGATGGTTTAGAAAATAATTCTCAAGAGGAGAAGCTAACTTTAACTAATATAAAAAAATGACTCACTGATTTCCAAATTTCAATTAGAGAGGAACTCTCCCAAGAAATTGGGAACACTACTAGAGAAATTGATAAACACTCTAAATCAATTCAACAAATAGAAGATAACTTGAATACAATTAGTAATGGACATCAAAAATTGATTAATGAGGTGAAAGAACTGAGGAACGAGGTCTCCAGCTTGAATCTTAAATGTAACAAATTGGAAGACTTCTCAAGTAGGAGCAACATTAGAATAAGAGGAATCCCTGACATTAATAGAATCTAATCTGAATATATAACTAATTTTGTGGGGAAGATAACAGGTATCAGCTTTATTAAAGATGAATTAATAGAAAGAGCACATAGAGTTGCTCTTCCAAAAATTTTAAATAAAGATTCCCCAAGAGATGTTTTGGCAAAAGTCCAGCATTATGGCGATAAAGAAACCATAATGAAATCAGTGTATAATACAAAGAAATTCCAATCACCTTGCAATAATTTTCAACTTTATTCCGATAATTCGGCTGAAACTTTAAGTAAGAGGAGAGAATTCGTACTTATTTACTAAAACTCGAAGAGATAATGCCATTTCTTATAAATGGGATTTCCAACTAAACTAATTGTAATTCATAAAGATCAGACAATCTGGATTTCAACAGTAGAGGAAGGTCAAGCTTTCCTCAAAACTTTGAATATAACCCTGTTGAGCTAGATTTGGTCAACAACAACAGAGAGGAAAACAGGCCACTAGAATGGCAAGAAAGCTAAATAACAAAACTCCATAGTATAAATATGTTGCTAAACTAAAGGGAACACCATATCATTCCCATTTTAAACACAGGTGTTTGTCATTTAGTTTCACATTTTTATGATTATTAACTTCCCTTCTTATGTTAATAAGTTCGGATCTTCAGCACTAATTTATTTCTTTTTTATAAGATAAGTAAAAATCACAAATATAGGTTAAATAAAAGATAAGATAATTAAATCACTAAATGTAAAATAAAGTTGTTATTTTCTCTCCTTTTGACTTTCTTTTTTTGGTTTAATCATTAAATTTAAATTACAAACACATAAAGAGAGGGAGGGTGATCTCCAGGTTAGCTTAATGTTTACGGATACTTGAGGCAACTCTCTGATGAGCTTGGTTTTGCTTCTTTCCCTTTTTTCTAAAGGTAACTAACCAAAAGATTAGTAAAGAGCACCCAAATAAAAATAAGAATAAGATACAAACTATAAATTATAGTATAAATATTCTTTTCCCTTTCTTTTTGAGTTGCAGGGTGTACTATATTTTGTATTTCAGCATTTACATTTTAAAGGGGAAGGGAAAGAAAAAGAAAAAAATGGAAAGGTAGGATGGAAAAAAAAGGGAGAAAAGGGAAGGGGGAAAAAAGGAAAAAAATAAATAAAGGAGTGTTTTCCTCTGTTTTCCTATAATTTAAATATAGGGCTTGTGTCACTTTATCACAAACTTAACTCCCCTTCTTGTGTCAATAAGTTGGTGCTTACAGCACTCATCTATTAATGAAATTACAGGATTTATGAACACTTCAATTATAGAATTAGTAAAATAAGGTTGGATTGTATCACTAAATGCTCTTGTAAGTGTTTGTTGAAGCAACTTTATTAGCTGTTAGTTGATATTATTAATATAAAAAGAGTGGTTTGATCATCTGAGGGGAAGTTTGGGGCTTGAAGGGTTTTGGTATGGCTCTCTTTTAGTCTAGTATCCTTTGGTAACAAAGGGGTTTTCACAAAATGGGTATCAAAATAATTGACTTATGGAATTAATGTTGGCTACTACCTCCGCCTAGACATTTAGACGGTTGAATTCTGACTATTTTGAGCTATCCGAAGTTGCTCTCCCATGGGTTTGGTAAAGCTTTGGAGTTTCAGTGGTACTTAAACAAATGATGTCTATAAAAATAACTAGCGTCTTGCCCGTCAAAAACTGACGGTCAATAAAAGAAAGTGTTGAGATGCTGTTTGCCACACAATGTGAGTATACTGTGTGCCTCAACTATATAGACCCCTCTTACACAGTAATGAACGCATGTAATTACACTATAAGTGCCATGAGGGTCATCCAGGACCCTCATGACCCAAAGTGTAAGCACTACACCATTTTAACCCGGTCACTTATGGGGGTCTATCCAGACCCTCATAAGTCTCTATTTAACCCCATTAGTCACATAAGGGTATATTATGACCATTATGGGCCTGTTACAAACTACCATTAACCACATAAGTGCCATGACTGTACTCAAGGACCATCATGACACTAAGTCTAAACACTCCACTGCACTAAACCCCACCAATAAAACATTAAATATCAACAAACCCCCTCTACACTAACCTATTAACACCTAAATTACCTACCTATCCCCTAATACCCCCCACTCTAATTAAAGAAGACTAAAAAAATAAAGTTACCAAAAATCTAAAACCTACATTACATAAAAGAAAAAAACCTAAATCACAGAAAATAAAAAATATACATTACAGAAAATAAAGAAACCTAAATCACAAAAAAAAATGTTCATTACAGAAAATAAAAAAACCTAAGTCACATTTTTTTTTAAAAAGGAACATTACAGAAAATAACAAAATACATTACAACCCCCCCCCCCACTACAGAAAGAAAGATACACACCTGAAAAGGAAAGACATATAATACATACAACACAATACATTCAATACAAATAAAATTAAATACAATACAATACACCCCTATCTAATATACAATACATCCTATCTATCTAATATACATCACCCAATCTGTGTAATATACAATAAATACTATCTATGTAATATACATCCCCCAATCTATCTAATATACAATACATCCTATCTATGTAATATACACCCCCCTATGTATCTAATATACAATACATCCTATCTATGTAATATACATCACACAATCTAATATACAATAAATGCTATCTCTATATAGAAACCCTAATTCTAAGCTAAAATAAAATAATTAAGACCACTTACTTGCAGATGTCCCTTCAGATCAGCAACCTAGGGTAAAAAAGATTAAAAAAATCCTACAACACGTATAAATAAAATAAATAAACATAGTACATATTCTAAATATCCTACTCACCTTTCCAGCATGTCCCGTCCTTCTTTTCCTCTTCCCCGGGGCGCGGCCCCTGTTAAAAAAACATTACATTAGTACACATACATAAACATAAAACAAAAGAAAATAAACAGAATCTACATTGTACTTACCTCCCCGCGATGTCCCCGGCCTCCTCGTCTTTTGCCCGGGATGGGCCCTGGAACAATCCGCGCTCTAAAAAAAAAATGGTTAAAAAACGAACAGAGGTCCGTACTTGCGAACCTCCCCGACGCTAATGAGCCTCCTACGGAGTGTTCCAGAATAAAATTGGCAATGGCGGCTTCTAATTGGCAGACACCAATTGTAAGCCACAGAGAAAGGGATACACCCCAAAATCCCACTTTGATTGGATAACGCACCTGTCAATCTTTATTTGAACCAATCAAAAGGCTTTATTGCCGTCATCAAATCACAATGGGATACACCCCACGGGTGATTGGCTGAAGACATCTGCGCCTTCCCAATGGCTGTAATACTAATTGACATTGACAACAGCCAATGAGAAGGCACTAATGCCTTCAGCCAATCAGTACATGGGGGTGTATCCCATTGTGATTGGCTATTGTCAGTGCAACCAATCAGAATGCGCAGATGCCTCCAGCCAATCACCCTGTGGGGGTGTATTCCATTGTGATTGGCTGAAGGCATCTGCGCCTTGTGATTGGTTTAAATAAAGATTGACAGGTGCATTATACAATCAGAGTGGGATTTTAGGGTGTATCCCCTAAATTGGCTCCCTCATTGGGGGAATTTGATAGACAGCGTTTTCAACCAATCAGAAGGCGTCATTGCCTATTTTCTTTCGGGAGGCTTATTAGCGTCGGGGAGGTCCGCACGGTTCAAGGGCGGGGCAGAAGAGGAAGAGGCCGGAGACATCGCGGGGAGGTAAGTACAAAGTAGTTTATGTTTATTTTACTTTGTTTTATGTTTATGCATGTGTACTAATGTTATGTTTTTTTTAACAGGGGCCGCACCGGAGAAAAAGAAAAGAAGAAGGACGGGGACATGCTGTAAAAGGTGAGTAGAATATGTTCAATGTTTATAATGTTTGTTTATTTACTGTAAATGTGTTGCACTAATTTTTTTTAATTTTTCTTCCCCCGGTGGCTGATCTGAAGGGATATCTGCAAAGGTAAGTGGTCTTAATTGTTTTATTTTAGCTTAGCATTATATTATTTTATATATAGATAGAATTTATTGTATGTTAGCTAGGGGTATGTGTTTTATATAGATAGCATGTATTGTATATTAGATTGTTGTATTTATTTAGATAGATTGGGGTATGTATATTAAATAGGTTAGGATGTATTGTATATTAGATAAGGGGTGTATTGTATTGTATTTAATTGTATTTGTATTGTATGTAGTGTATTGTATGTATTATATGTATTTCATTTTCAGTCGTGTAATTGTTTTGTTTTTTACTATAGTGGTGGGGGGGGTTGTAATGCATTTTTTTATTTTCTGTAATGTTCCTTTTTTATTTTTTGTGATTTATGTTTTTTTACTTTATGTAATGTAGATTTTTTATTTTTGGTGACTTTAGTTTTTTTGTTTTCTGTAATTAGTGTTGGGGGTTATTAGGGGGTAGGTAGTGTAGGTAGTGTAGGTGTTAATAGGTTAGTGTAGAGGGTGTTTAGTTGATATTTAATGTTTTATTGGGGGGTATAGTGCAGTGTAGGGTTTATACTTAGTGGCATGATGGTCCTTGAGGTGATTAATGTTGGGTTGTAACAGGCCCATAATGGTCATAATATACCCTTATGGGACTGATGGGGTTAAATAGAGGCTTATGAGGGTCTCTATTGACCCCCATAAGTGACAGAGTTAATGATATGTATTATGGGGGTCTGTATTGACCCCCATAAGTGACAGGGTTAATTAGGGATTTATGGGGGTCTGTATTGACCCCCATGAGTGAGGGGGTTAATTAAGTGCTCATGGCGGTCTGTATTGACCCCCATGAGTGACAGGGTTAATGATATGTATTATCAGGGTCCGTATTGACCCCCATGAGTGACAGGGTTAATTAAGGGTTTTTGGGGGTCTGTATTGACCCCCATAAGTCAGGGGGTTAATTAAGTGCTTATGGGGGTCTGTATTGACCCCCATAAGTGACAGGGTTAATGAAGGGCTTAAGGGGGTCTGTATTGACCCCCATGAGTGACAGGGTTTATTAAGGGCTTATGGATGTCTATATTGACCCCCATGAGTGATAGGGTTAATTAAGGGCTTATGGGGTCTGTATTGAGCCCCATGAGTGACAGGGTTAATTATATGTATTATGGGAGTCTGTATTGACTCCCATGAGTGACAGGGTTAATTATGGGTTTATGGGGTCTGGATTGACCCCCACGAGTGAGTGGGTTAATTAAGTGCTTATGGGGGTCTGTATTGACCCCCATGAGTGACAGGGTTAATGAAGGGCTTATGGTGGTTATTTTGACCCCCATGAGTGATAGGGTTTATTAAGGGCTTATGGGGGTCTATATTGACCCCCATGAGTGACAGGGATAATTAAGTGCTTATGGGGGGCTGAATTGACCCTCATGAGTGACAGGGTTAATTAAGGGTTTATGGGGGTCTGTATTGACCCCCATGAGTGCCAGGGTTATTCATGGGCTTATGGGGGTATTTATTGACCACCATGAGTGACAGGGTTAATTATGGGTTTATGTTGGATCTGTATTGACCCCCATGAGGGACCAGGTTAATTATGGGTTTATGTGGGTCTGTATTGACCCCCATAGGTGACAGGGTTAATTATATGTATTATGGGGTCTGTATTGACCTCCATGAGTGACAGGGTTAATTAGGGGTTTATGGGGGTCTATATTGACACCCATGAGTGACAGGGTTAATTAAGTGCTTATGAGGGTCTGTGTTGACCCTCATGAGTGACAGGGTTAATTAAGGGTTTATGGGGGTCTGTATTGGCACCCATGAGTGTCAGGGCTATTTATGGGCTTATGGGGATCTTTATTGACCCCCATAAATGACAGGATTAATTATGGGTTTATGGGGGTCTGTATTGACCCCCATGAGTGACAGTGTTAATTATATGTATTATGGGGTCTGTATTGACCCCCATGAGTGACAGAGTTAATTATGGGTTTATGGGGGTCTATATTGACCCCCATGAGTGACAGGGTAATTAAGTGCTTATGGGGGGCTGTATTGACCCTCATGAGTGACAGGGTTAATTAAGGGTTTATGGGGGTCTGTATTTACCCCCATGAGTGCCAGGGTTAAATATGGGCTTATGGGGGTCTTTATTGAACCCCATGAGTGACAGGGTTTTCTAGGGGTTTATGGGGCTCTGCGTGATAGGGTATTTTTTTTTTTTATTACGGGTCCTTTAAGGACCTTTACGCTCCTTTAAGGACCCGTAACGCAGGAATTTTGAATTTTCATTGCAGCGGGGGTCACCGATCCTGTGCGATCGGGAACCCCACTGCGATGGTTAATGTGGGGTTAATGCGGGTCTCCAAGCTTATCTCGGATCCCGTGGGGTTAATGCGGGTTTCTGAGCTTATCTCGGATCCCTTCTTGGGTAAGTTGTATGTGGCTGGGCGGTCCGGGGTCGAGGAGCCTCGTTTTTGTTTTTTTGGGGGGCCAATTTTTTCTCTCGCTTAGGGGATTTTTGTGTATCTGAACTCAGGAATTTGGACTTAAATTGAGGTGTAACTTCACTTGCAGAGGTTCTGGGTGCCCCCCCCCCCTTGCTGTGGGTAAGCTTTTTATGTATTTTTTGTGGGTATTTATTGTGTTTTTAATGTGTTTTTGTGCGCGCGGTTCTGCCTTTAAGATCGTATTTTTTCTGTTAAGGTCATATTTTTGCGTCTCGTATTTTTTTTGTGTAAGTCCGTGGTAGTGCCTATTGTGTGGGTGTTTGTAACCGCATGTGAGGCCGTAGAGCCAGCAGAGTTAGCAACAACCCGCATGCTCACAACTATATATGTGATGAGTTTCAATGTTAGGGGATTAAATTCACCAGTCAAAAGAAAGTTTATAATTGGAATGCTAAGGGATCAGAAATTGATATAGCTTGTCTGCAAGAGACTCATTGGGAGGTAACAGATAACTGTACTTTTGGTGATAATCTGTTTATCACAGATAGATTTGTTTTTTCTTTTTTCTTTTGAAAGAGGTGTGTCAATATCATTTAATAGGAAACTACTTATCGCCGAAGAATTTGTTAAAATAGATAATGAGGGAAGATATTTGTTATGGGTGGGGAAAATAAATAATGAAAAATTCTCAATTTTAAATTTATATGTACCTAATTACAACCAAAATAACTTTGCAAGTTCCACGATTAAGAAAATGTCCAAATATTTTCTTGGTTCAATTATTATCTGTGGTGACTTTAACATGACAATAGACCCTAAATACAATAGACACCCACAATAAGTGATCAAAAATGTATCAAGACCATTCTTAAAATTAACTTCTATGATCCTTGGCGCTTATTTCATCCAGAACAACTAGACTATACTTATTACTCTCAAGTACACAAGCTAAATTCAAGAATAGATTATTTTTTGTGGATGCTTTTACAGTTGATAAGATTATAAGAGTAGCGCCAATTTCAATGTCTGACCAGGCAAATATCACCTTAACCATTAAATAATAAATTAAGAACAAAACCTCAATGGAAGTTCGATGAAAGAACGATCCAAGAAAATGTTAAAAAAGAAACAATTTGAATTAAATATAAAATTGGTTAATTCTAAGGGTATTTTATGGAACGCCAAAAAACATTTATAAAAGGTGGTGCTCGTTAAGTGGAAAATACAATTAGAAAAACAAAGAGGGCTCCCATTTAGGAGCTTATACATACAATTAAGCAATTTGGAATGAATAAATAAAATTAAGCCTAATGAGGACACTGCAAAATAAATTAAATCTATATAGTTAGAAATAAGAAAGATCAACCAGTACTTAACAGATCAATCTATGTTCTCCAGCGGCACCAGCATCTCATCCCCCTCTGCCTCTCTCTCATCTCCCCCTCTCTCTCCTCCCCCTCCCGTGTCTCTTCCCTGCTCCTCCCTCCCTGTGTCTCTTCTCTCCTCCTCCCTCCCTTCTGTCTCTTCCCCCGTCTCCCCCATGTGTTTCATCACTCCTCCTCCCTCCCCTGTGTCTCTTCCCCCTCCTCCCTCCACTATGATAATAAAGTGAGCAAAATGTTTGCTAACAAAGTAAAAAAAAACTGAATGAATAGAATAGAAAAATGAATAGAATTGACTCTCCGGTTTATGAAAACATCTTAGCAACTACCCCCAATGAAATAGCCAGAGCTTTTGCAATATTTTACCAGACACTTTACTGCTTAGAGGAAGATCCAACCTATGTTAGACCATCAAGTGCAAAGATCCAGACTTTTTTCAGATCTTGTAATTTACCCTCAGCTATAGCTGAGAAATTAGCTAAACTAAAAGAACCAATAAAAACAGAAGAAGTAGTAACAACAACCATTAAAAGTTTCAAACTTTTTACCGCTCCGGGACCTGATGGTTTTAGCAACTCCTTTTATAATAATTTTATTATAATTTCAAACATCCATTGTAACTCATTTAACAGACTTATTTCATGAAATTAAGGAATATGCCTCAGGAAATGTTGTTGGCAAATATAATTACTATTCCCCCAAAAAAGGTAAATTAACAAGATTGATCTAATTATAAACCAATCTCCCTACTGAAAACAGATGTAAAACTGTTTTAAAAAATATTGGCATTGAGTATTGGTTCTATAATTCCCAAAATAATTTATTTTGAACAAAGAGAGGTAGTTGACAATATCAGGAAGCTCATGGATGTGATTGCTCATACAAGGTCAGGAAATACTCCCACCCTACTCCTGTCTATAGATGCAGAGAAAGCATTTGACCGAGGAGGGTGGGAGTATATGTACTCAACATTTGGACTTGGAAATTTTGGTTCGGACATGGTTGGATCACTGTATTCAGACCCCACTGCATCAATATCTGGTATTGGTTTTAGATCCCCAGCATTTAAAATTCGGAATGGAACCTGACAGGGGTGTTCTCCATAATTGATCCTGGTGCAAACAATTAGGAAATGTCCGTTGATAAGGGGAATAGGAATAGGGGAAAGGGAACAAAGATCGCCCTCTTTGCGGACAACATTGTCCTCACTATTACAAATTCTAGGGAATCTTTAAAACATCTTGATCTTGAACTATGAGGTAAACATCAGAAAATCTGAAGTCTTGGCTATTAATATGTCCTTGAAAGAAAAACAAAAGCTAGAGCAAGAATATCCTTTTAACTGGCAATCAAAAGTTTTTTTCACATCTTGGCATACAGTTTAAAGATGAAATTTAGCAGATGATTCTTTTGAACTTTAAAAAAATATTTTTTAAATACAAGGAACATATTGCAAATGGGAAAGATAAACGCTTATCATTCTCTGGTAGGATTGCGCTAACGAAGTTGACCCTGCTAGCAATGTTTAATTATATGGTTTGTTATATTCCTTTAGTTGTTCCAATTTATTGGATTGAAAAATTCCAAGTATTGATCGATATGTTTATTCACACCAGCACATTAGACTTAAAAAATCTGTAATGGCTCTGAGATTTACTAAGAGGGACAAAGCCTACCCATTAATAAAAACATACCACAATGCCATAATAATCTCCCATATAACAAAATGGATGGAACCAGATAATAAATATGCTTGGTCACAGATTGAAAATAGTATGGTTTTGGAAGGAGTCTGATAGTAAAAAATCGTTTTAGGTATTGGGGAAAAATTAACGACAAATACAAATGAATCCCTTACCCTAGCCCTGTAATACCATTAGATACTTTAGATACTTACAGCCTTATTAAATTGCTATTCTGACAATTCTAAAGGGCTCTATTTAAGCACATAACATAATTATTTTACAAAAGTTTTTAGTTTGTGAACTTCTATCCAAAAGTAAGGTCATCACCAACTAAAAACTTCTGTAAAAAAAATATGCTCTGTGCTTATATAGAGCCTTTTAGAATTGGCCGAATCGCAATTTAATAAGGCTGTTACTATAGAATTCCTATTTACAAAGAATGGCTGGAAAAACATTCACTTAGTCTTAAAGACTTAGGGCCTCATTCTATTATCGGCCGCAGCCGTTGCGGGGCCGCAAGGACCGGCCACAAGCTATTCGGCTATTCTATTCCCCTCCGGCCGGGGATTCCGGCAGGCTTGCGGCCGGTGCCTTGCTATCTCTTGCGGCCGCTCGCGCCGGAGGAAATCCTTTGATCTTAAACGGCCGCAAGGAAATCGGCCGTAAGAAATTCCTATTTGCAATTCAATTGCTCCGGGAACCCTCTCTGCAAGGCTAAAAGCGAGCCGCAGTTACTTGCAGGAAAAAGGTCTCGCTAGCACCAATTAAGCACATAAAATAGCTCAAATAAAGCCATCCTGCACTTTGAGAAGACTATAAAGGGATTTTAGGTGTTAGAAAAAATAGCACATAATTATCCTGTACTCAAATCCGTAAAATATTTTATTTTTAATATCCGTAAAATATCCATGTAAAAAGTCCAGAGTGCTTGGAGCACCTCAGACACGCCCACGCCGCAGCCGGAAAATAAACAGTTAATTTGAACTCGGGTTTGGGCAGATGTGCAAGCTTGAGAGTGGGTTTCTTTTAATCCTCATGTCCCCCAATATGATCCCTAGCATTTACAGAGCTGTACAGTGCAGGCTTGAATTTATTTTTCAGTTTTTATATTTCACAGATTACGGCCGGTTCCAAGATATGCGGCCGGCCGTAAAAGGAGATCCTTGCGGGGCCGTATAATAGAATCGCGAGTTAACTGAACCCTCGCAAGGAATCGCAGCCTTACGGCCGATTTACGGCCGATAATAGAATGAGGCCCTTAGGGCCTCATTCTATTAGCGGCCGCAGCCGTTGCGGGGCCGCAAGGACCGGCCACAAGCTATTCGGCTATTCTATTCCCCTCCGGCCGGGGATTCCGGCAGGCTTGCGGCCGGTGCCTTGCTATCTCTTGCGGCCGCTCGCGCCAGAGGAAAGCCTTTGATCTAAAACGGCCGCAAGAGTTTCGGCCGTAAGAAATTCCTATTTGCAATTCAATTGCTCCGGGAACCCTCTCTGCAAGGCTAAAAACTAACCGCAGCTTACTTGCAGGAAAGAGGTCCCGCTAGCACCAATTAAGCACATAAAATAGCTCAAATAAAGCCATCCTGCACTTTGACAAGACTATAAAGGGATTTTAGGTGTTAGAAAAAATAGCACATAATTATCCTATACTCAAATCCGTAAAATATTTTATTTTTAATATCCGTAAAATATCCATGTAAAAAGTCCAGAGTGCTTGGAGCACTTCAGACCCGCCCACGCCGCAGCCGGAAAATAAACAGTTAATTTGAACTCGGGTTTGGGCTGATGTGCAAGCTTGAGAGGGGGTTTCTTTTAATCCTCATGTCCCCCAATATGATCCCTGGCATTTACAGAGCTGTACAGTGCAGGCTTGAATTTATTTTTGCGTTTTTAGATTTCTGAGATTACGGCCGGTTCCAAGATATGCGGCCGGCCGTAAGAGGAGATCCTTGCGGGGCCGTATAATAGAATCGCGAGTTAACAGAACCACCGCAAGGAATCGCAGCCTTACAGCCGATTTACGGCCGGTAATAGAATGAGGCCCTTATATTGTGAGGGTAAGTGGCTTTCTTTTGAAAAAGCTAAAATGGAAATTAGTTTTCCAGAACACAGCTAATTTCAGTTTTATTGGCTATAGACTTAGGCACAACTCAAAGGAAAATTTAAACTCCCATGGAAAAAAATCTTATAGAAAAAGGAAAATTACATCTTATATCTAAGCGCTTTACTGTACTTAAGGAGTCAGTTGAAGTTGGTAAAATGTGTGGTATGAAGGAATGGGAGAAGGATATAAGAACTTTGGTCCATATAGGTCCCAATTGAGAAATGGGATAGGGTTCTCAGAACAACTAACAGGTTCATAAAAAGGACCTCTTATATGGAGACAAAACCATTAACAGATGGTACTTGGTACCAAAAACAATATTCCAAATCTCCCATGTGACTACCGACAAAAACTGTTGGAGAAACTGTGGCCTTATAGGCATGCAATTACATATGTGGTGGGATTGCCCATGTATAAAACCACTATGGAAAGAATGTTTTGAACAAATTTAATTAATATTGAAATTAAAGTTTGAACTCTCAATCAAGAGTGGCAATCTTTATTTTTCTTTCTAAAACCATAACCTTGAAACTCAAGCTTTTTTATCACAGGTCTTAAAAGTGGGGAAATGGCTAATAGTATCTAATTGGAAATAACTATCTATCCCCTGTTAGGGGGAAGTAATTACCATACTTTATAGAAATCGAGAACTAGAGAGACATTTTCTTCCGCAAGGAATGATTAAACACGATATATACACATGGAAAATCTGCGATGAACGAAGAGTGCTAGTGAACCACTGAAGGTTATGAATCAATAAGGATAAAAAACAATAAACACTAGACTAATACCAATCCCCAATATGGAGCCGCAGGCACATTATTTTTTATATTTATGTATGTTTGTTTTCATATGTTTATGTTATATTATCTTTAAAAAAAGTTTTTGCTCATAGTACAATCACAGATTACTTACCGTATATATTCGAGTATAAGCTGACCCGAGTATAAGCCGAGGCACCCATTTTACCACAAAATACTGGTTAAAATGAGTGGCTCGAGTATAAGCCGAGGGTGGGAAATGTGCTGCCCCCTGTGTGCCTTTTGTGTCCCACTCTCTCTCCCGTGTCTCTTCTCCCCTATCCCTTCCCTCTGTCTCTTCCCCCCTCTCCCTTCCCTGTGTCTCTTCCCCCCCTCTCCCTTCCCTGTGTCTCTTCCCCCTTCTCATTCTCAACCTCCCTCCTCATCATCCCTCCTCAACCCCCTCATCCTCAACCTCCCTCCTCAACCCCCTCATACTCAACCCCCCATCCTCAACCCCTGTGAGGAATTGACTCTGCTGAGATTCGAACCCTGGTTTGCATGTTGCTAAACCTCTTCCCTACCGGTACACCAGCCTGCCTCTTGCAGATTTGCCTGAGATCTGATAACTTGACTCTAAAAGCAATGAAATCAGTGACAACTCTCTTTAACTGTGTCTGGTCAGCTGTCTGGTTTTTGTCTTATATAAGGCACTTCCTGTCTCTGTATCCTTGCCAGATTATTGTGTGGTTCCTGATCACTTCAATAAAGCTTGTTCCTGTTTCACCTACAAGTTGCTGAATTGGATCATTGCTGACCTTGGCTACTGATCTAAACAACCTTGTGATTCCTATATCATTACAACCCCCTCCTCAACCTCAACCCCCCTTTTCAACCTCAACCTCCCTCCTCAACCCAACCCCCCATCCTCAACCCCCTCCTCAACCTCAACCCCCCTCCTCATCCTCAAACCCCTCCTCAACCTCTCTCCTAATCTTCAACCTCCCTCCTCATCCTCAACCCCCTCCTCAACCTCAACCCCTCCTCAACCACCCTCCTCATCCACAACCCCCTCCTCAACCTCAACCGCCTCCTCAACCTCCCTCCTCAACCTCAACCCCACCATCCTCAACCCCCTCCTAAACCTCCCTCCTCAGCCTCCCTCCTCAACCCCCCTTGTTCTAACCCCACCCCCCCCTTATAGTAACCCTCTAAATACCCCTTCTTCCCTCACTTACCTGCTCCGGCCTCCGCTCCTTCCGGGTCTTGATGTGGCGCGCATGTGACATCACATGCGCGCCACGTCAATAGCATATACTGGGTGTCGGCACCCGGTATATGCTAATGACGTGGCACGCATGTGACGTCACGGCATTAGCATATACCGGGTGCCGGCACCCGGTATATGCTAATGACGTGGTGCGCATGTGACGTCACATGCCCGCCACATCAAGACCCAGAAGGAGCGGAGGCCGGAGCAGGTAAGTGAGAGGAGAGGGGGGGTATTTAGAGGGGTACTATGAGGGGGGTTAGAATGAGTGGGGGGTTGAGGAGAGGGGAGGGAAAGAGACACGGGGGGTTAGAGAGACACGGGGGTAGAGAGACACAAGACTGGGTTAGAGAGACACGGGGGGGAGACAAGAGGGGGTTAGAGAGACACGTGTGTGTGTGTGTGTGTGTGGGGGGGGGGGGGGGGTAGTGACTCGAGTATAAGCCGAGGGGGCCCTTTTTAGCCTTAAGAAAGGGCGGAAAAACTCGGCTTATACTCGAGTATATACGGTAATTGGTCGGCAGGTATATTTATACACAACTGTTACAAGCTGATAGTTCTAAGAACCTGCCCACAGTACGATGTATTTAAATATTTTTGTATGTGAGAAATGTTTAATAAAAAAAAAAGATATCTTATAATAATAAATCTGAAATCTAATAAAGGGTTACTACACAGGCCAGGTCCAATTAGTGATACTGTGGAGTAGGAACATTCCCCTGAGGGCCTAACAGGATTATGACAGGTGACACTGGAGTGGGTTGCCAGTTCCTTCTCTATTGGACTGTGAATTGTCTGACCTCTCTGCTATGACATACCCACCTACACTGGCAGTACATGGTATAGCTCACAGCTTCATTTAGGTACACAAGGCCCTTCACCATCACCACTTAGCATATGTGTGAATGCAATTATATTTTTCCTATCATATGTTGTAATGGTCATGCATATGCCAGTATGAAAAACCAGGCTGCCACAGACAGAACATAATTAAAGCTTCACTACCTAATTAAATAGCAATACAAAAACATGAAACCCATGCCATATGAACTCCTTGTCACTCACGGAGGCTCTAATGTGGACCCTGGAATATATATATAATTGAATATACATCTAGCTCATCACATCTACATTTGGGAACACAATGAAGCTGTGAGCTATACCATGTAGGGTCACTCTAGGTGGGCAGGTCATAACAGAGAGGTCAGACAAAACACAATCCACTAAAGAATGAACTGGCAACCCACTTCGGTATCATTGTTCCCTGGGTACTTGATCTATGTGATGTGGCGTTGAAATATGGCCACTATTTGTGTTCCCACATGTAGATGTTATGAGCAAGATGTATATACAATTATATTTATATTTTAGAGGCTACAATAAAGCATCTGTACAATGATGAAGGGTTAACATGGCATCAGTTTGTGTTACTATTTAATCAGGTAGTGAATCTTTAATTGCTTTATGCATGTTGTGTAAGTATAGTGTGGGTGAGTAATTGGGCGCCTGTCACAGGTGCTAATCACCACACTATGTCAGTAGAGATTCTGCCTCCATTTGCGGGTTACGAGCTTGAAAGCCATGGCGTCTTTTCAAACACGTTGCAATTTAATCGCTTAATTGAAAACGTAGCAGTTACGGGCTCGACGGATCAAAGGATTTACGGCCGCGAAGTTCAACGTTGCTCCACCCGTAGCCTATTCTCAGCTATCCTGCATCTTAACACGCAAGTCCGCTGCAAGCTACTAAACGGGGCTAATTTAATACCTGTAAACCTTATATTTGGAGTTAAGGGCTACGTTTTAAATATAATAATACATATAACAATAATCACATCAGAAAACAGTGAATTGGGCTCCAGTGGGCTAGCTACTTAAGGGAATAGCCTTTATGGTATTCTGGAGACAAGGAGGGCCACCTTGAGTCAGTTTTATGGCAATTCCAATTTGAATACACTTCATCCAGGGGAAACAGAACCAGTGATTTTAGTGTTTTAGGACAGCTTATATTATTATCCCACCCTGCCCTCAAAAACAGTTTGCTTCCCTATGGTAGTAGGAAGGGTGCCAGGGAGGTTCTTGATGACTACTACAGCATATGGGTTAACTTTATGTGCCATGGAGGTCCATAAGTACCCAATGGTCTTAGTTTAGTGTACCATTGGTGTCCATAGGGACCCTCATGGTATATTATTAGGGACCATATGGAATGGAAGCCTTAGCATTTTATAATATTTAGGCAGAATAAAATCCTTATTTTTGTAAACAGGTTATAATACTCACTGATTAAATTTACTAAGCATTTCAAGCGGCTGTGATGTGCAGACCTGTAGTTACTATGAATAATTTACTGTGGGGAAACTTGAGATCACTACACTTCTCACATCATCTCAGCCATGTGAGATACGTAGTAAATTTGCCCCACTAGTGCAACATGTAAAAAACAAAAGTATACATTTTTACATTTTGATGTTTGTAATTTGAAATATCAGGAAATCCTGCACTTTATACAGTTTTTCCCAATCACTGAAAACAGACTTATTTTTCTTTTTAGATTAAGAATACTTTTAAATTTGAGACTATAGAAATACTCCCCATGTTTATGGCTAGAAGTGATGTCACTGTGGCAGCTGTGGAGGAAAAGAAATACTCCCCCATGTTTATGGCTAGAAGTGAAATTATTGTGGTAGCTATTTGTTGTGTTCCCTATTCAGCCTATGATTGGTAGAAGTCCCTTTGAACCCCTGTGTGTGTTTTCAATTCAGCGTTATTTTTTCTGAAGTGTCAATAAAGATTCCAGTTTTATTGTTGGTTGAAATCTAAGTACAACCACAAAAATATTATCTGAAGAAGAATAGCCGCAATGCTCCCGTGGCTAGAACATTACGGTGAGCAGAAGGGGAATCCGGGATGGCTTTGCAATACTATGTGACACGGGATTCGCGGGCGGTCAACCACCGAATCTTAAATCTGCACGGGATTACCCGGTGGATGGTTAGCGAGAAGGTATGCAAGGAAATAGGTTTGGCCAGGGTGGCAGGCCCGTTTGGGTCACCCCCATGGTCTCACCTGAGGATCATCTTCCCTGAGGGTGGTGCCATAGAAGGAGCCGGGGTAGTTCTGGCTCATATACCACATTTCCTACCCTTGCGGCGCTTTGGTTAATGACGGGATAGAAAGGGAGCTGTCGTCTGTATCATATGCCTCCTTTGACGCGGCTATGGAAATCGTCAAACAGGCCGGGAGCGGGGCGTGAAGGGTAAAGGTTGACATTGAGTCAGCTTTTCGCCTTCTTCCGGTCCACCCGGATAGCCACCACTTGCTAGATTTTTACTTCGAGAATGGGTATTATGTAGACCTCTGCTTACCAATGGGTGCTCCATAGCTTGTGCATTCTTCCAGACATTTAGCAAGTTTTTGCAGTGGGTCGCGTGAGATCTGGGTTCAAAAGTATGGTGCATTACCTGGATAATTTCTTGTTCGTGGGTTCGGCAGGTCATGACACCTGTCAGTTACTGCTTAGAATGTTTCAAGCTATGTCGGCGGAGTTCGGCGTTCCATTAGCGCACAAAAAAACAGAGGGCCCGGTCACAACGCTAAAATTTCTCGGCATTCAGATTGACTCAGACAAAATGGAATGCTGCCTGCCAAATGATAAAGTGGCAGACCTCCAGGCGGATTTGGTAGCTCTGGCGCAAGCTAGGAGGGTCACGCTGCGGAGGCTGCACTCCATACTGGGGAAACTAAACTTTGCATGCCGTATTATGCCTATGGGTAGGGCATTTGGCCGGCACATGGCCATGGCGACGGCGAGCATAAAGCAACCGCACAATTTTCGGAACAGGAGGGCTGCAGCATGCAGGCGGAACTTTGGGAGCTTGGATCGCAGAAATAGTGGCGCTGGTACGGCAATCATTAGCTCCAGCCATGTGGACGGCTTACAAAAACGTCTGGAGACAGTGGCAAGACCTGTTAGAGCTGGCAGGTCATACGGGCGCGGCGGACAAGATGATAGGCATCTTGTTATGGTACTTACTCTGCAGTAAGAGCGAGGGCTGCTCAAAAGCCACAGTGGGGCTGCAGGTGGCGGCCTTAGCCTTCCTGTTTAAGTTGGTTGGGATGTCAGACCTGACAAAGGTGTTTCTGGTGAAGCGCGTGATTGGTGGTATATTTAAAGGTGAAGAAGTGCGAGACAGGAGGCACCCCATCACGTTTGCTCTGTTACTCTGGATCAGTTCTACGCTGGGTGACGTGTGTAGCTCTCCCTTCGAAACCCTGCTTTTCCATACTGCCTTTTCTCTGGCATTTTTCAGTGCATTCAGCGTGGGGGAACTGGTATCGGCTAGCAAGCAGAGTGGGGGAACTGGTATCGGCTACAGCTACTAGACGTCTGCCTATACCAGAATAGTGTGGCGATTTGGCTCCTGCGGTCGAAAACAGACCAGGAAGGCAGAGGGAAGGAAATTATGTTGCATAGGGTGGGTTAGGAGTGTTGCCCCGTGGATTGTATTAGAAAATATCTTAGGCGCAGGCCACAATACCTAGGGACTCTGCTAATACATGAGGATGGGCTTGCCATCTCCCGCTTCCAATTCTCTCTGGTCCTAAAGGGCTGTCTACAGGGTTTGATAGGGCCGAATTCTTCACGCACTCATACCGGATCACTGCGGCCATGGTAGCAGCAGGCTTAGGGCTCCCTGAGGGAGTGGTGAGGAGAATTGGGAGGTGGGAAACGAAAAGCCATCAGAGACCCACGGCAGCCGCATACTAAGAGTTTTATATCTGTTGCAGGCACCAAACAAAAGCTCTGGGTTGTCGGACACTCCTATATTTATTGGGCTCAGAGGTTCACAGCAGTTTCGCAGGGCGGCCTGCAACTGGGTGTTCCTGAAGATGTCATGGAGGTGCACTGGGCAGGTAGACGTGACCTGCGGTGTGCAGAATTGAATGGGTTGATTAATCATTTGTTTCAGTGTTGTGGTAACCCAGCAAATATGTTAGTACATGCAGGGGGCAACAATTTAGAGGTTGCTCTCATGAAGCGGTTGGTCAGGGACATTAAGAGGGATATGATTCGCTGGAGGGATAGATTCTCAGGAGTAGTTATTATTTGGGCGGAGATCATTAGGAGAAAGGTTTGGCGCTCTGCCCGGATTCCATCTGCCTTGATAGGGCACGTGTTAAGGTAAATAAGTTGGTGACTACTTTTGCCCGGTGGTTGGTATTCCTGGCGCTGCACTAAGCTCAGTTTGAGGATAAATCTGAGGATGATTGGTTTGGGCGCGATAGTGTTCACTTAACTGAAATCGTGCTTGAGTTAATGATGCTTAAATTTAGGGAGGGGGTCAAGCAGGCCAGAACTTTGTTGGGGGGGGTTGCAGCCCTATGAGGGGTCCCGTGACTGCTCGGTATCAGATGGGGGAGTTGCACGGCTCAGTATGTAATAAAAGGGGTCGTGCCCCCTACCTCAGGGACGAGCAAGTGGGCCCCATGGATGCGGGTCCAGGGGCAGAAGGTTACTTCCGCTGGCCGGGCACCTCCCACTTCATTGTTTAATGTGTAAATGTGTTAGCCAATAAAGCTGTGGCCCGTGGTTTTCCCCCTGATCGTTGTCTGCCTTGTTATTTTAGTGGGTTACCCTGTTAAGGTTATACTGTGCTAAGTGCCAATGGATCCTGCGGGGGTCATATCATTTATGCCACCTGAATCATCAAAACTTTTAAATGAGCAACAATTAAAGGGTTTTATGTACATATGTCTCCTTACATGTGACCTAGTTTATTTGAAAAGGTAGATTACAAGTACACAACCTCACCAGGTAACCAAGGGCCCTATTAAATTCTCCCTCGTAGTTCTCTCGGTGCTCGCAAAAGGCAGTTTTCCTGCTGTTTGCGAGAACCGAATCTCTCGCAGCCTGCTTTACGATATGACTGCGAGAAAATGGCCGAGAATAGGCTCCGAGAGAGCTACGTAGCCTTAAATCTATGCACGAGTCTCGCATATCGTAAGAATCCCTACGTGGACAAAAAGTCCACGCAAGGGATCCGAAAGCCTCTACGTGCTGCCTCGGAACAGCCCGAGACAGCAGCGTGAGGCTCCCCCCTGCACCCTATACACATCCCCATGCTGCAGGGGTCTCTATCAGGACCCCTGCAGCACCCCCACATTAACCCCTTGCAGCGGGGGTCCCCGATCTGCATAGATCAGGCCCCCCGCTGCATTTAAAACTTTTAAATTCCCCGCCGCGGCTCCTTAAAGGGACCGCGGCACACTATTAGCCAATCCCGGCCGCGGCACTTAAAATTAACCCCCCTCTATGCTGGGGGTCCCCATCGGGACCCCCGAAGTGTCCCCACATAAACCCATTGCAGGGGGGGTCCCCGATCTGCATAGATCAGGCCCCCCGCTGCATTTAAAACTTTTAAATTCCCCGCCGCGGCTCCTTAAAGGGACCGCGGCACACTATTAGCCAATCCCGGCCGCGGCACTTAAAATTAACCCCCCTCTATGCTGGGGGTCCCCATCGGGACCCCCGAAGTGTCCCCACATAAACCCATTGCAGGGGGGGTCCCCGATCTGCATAGATCAGGCCCCCCGCTGCATTTAAAACTTTTAAATTCCCCGCCGCGGCTCCTTAAAGGGACCGCGGCACACTATTAGCCAATCCCGGCCGCGGCACTTAAAATTAACCCCCCTCTATGCTGGGGGTCCCCATCGGGACCCCCGAAGTGTCCCCACATAAACCCATTGCAGGGGGGGTCCCCGATCTGCATAGATCAGGCCCCCCGCTGCATTTAAAACTTTTAAATTCCCCGCCGCGGCTCCTTAAAGGGACCGCGGCACACTATTAGCCAATCCCGGCCGCGGCACTTAAAATTAACCCCCCTCTATGCTGGGGGTCCCCATCGGGACCCCCGAAGTGTCCCCATATAAACCCCCTGCAGCGGGGGGCCCCGATCGGCACCGATCGTGACCCTGCTGCAATTCAATTTTAAATTTCCCGCCTCGCGGGTCCTCAAAGGACCGTAAAGGTCCTGAAAGGACTCGCACTAAAAATAATAACCCCAGGCAACTATAATTACCCCATTAACTCATGATGGTCAATCCAGACCACCATAAGACCTAAATTAACCCATTAACTCATGATGGTCAATCCAGACCACCATAAGACCTAAATTAACCCATTAACTCATGATGGTCAATCCAGACCAGCATAAGACCTAAATTAACCCATTAACTCATGATGGTCAATACAGACCACCATAAGACCTAAATTAACCCATTAACTCATGATGGTCAATACAGACCAGCATAAGGCCTAAATTAACCCATTAACTCATGATGGTCAATCCAGACCACCATAAGGCCTAAATTAACCCATTAACTCATGATGGTCAATACAGACCAGCATAAGGCCTAAATTAACCCATTAACTCATGATGGTCAATACAGACCAGCATAAGGCTCTATTTAACCCCATCAGTCCCATAAGGGTATATTATTACCATTATGGGCCTGTTACAACCCAACATTAACCACATAAGTGCCATGATGGTCCTCAAGGACCATCATGACACTAACTACAAACACTACACTATAACCCCCAATAAACCATTTAATCTAAACTAACCCCCCTCTACACTAATCTATTAACACTTACACTACCTACCTACACTACCTACCCCCTAATAAACCTCCCCAACACTCTAATTACAAAAAACAAAAAACCTACAGTACAAAAAACAAAAAAACCTACAGTACAGAAAACAAAAAAAAATTACACACCTGAAAAGGAAAGACAGATAAACACAATACAATAATACATATAATACATTACATACATTACATACAATACATGACATTACATATAATATATTAAATATAATATATTAAATATAATATATTACATATAATACATTACATACATTACATACAATACATGACATTACATATAATATATTAAATATAATATATTAAATATAATATATTACATATAATACATTACATACATTACATACAATACATGACATTACATATAATATATTAAATATAATATATTAAATATAATATATTACATATAATACATTACATACATTACATACAATACATGACATTACATATAATATATTAAATATAATATATTAAATATAATATATTACATATAATACATTACATACATTACATACAATACATGACATTACATATAATATATTAAATATAATATATTAAATATAATATATTACATATAATACATTACATACATTACATACAATACATGACATTACATATAATATATTAAATATAATATATTAAATATAATATATTACATATAATATATTACATATAGTCCTAATCAAATACCCCCTATCTATCTAACATACAATCTATTTAATTTAAAATAAATCCTAACTATATCAAATACATCCCCCTATCTATCTAATATACAAAAAATCCTAACTACATACACAGACCCTTATTCTAAAATAAAATAAAATAATTACAGTCCTAACTACATACACAGACCCTAATTCTAAGCTAAAATCAATAAATTAAGACCACTTACCTTTAAGATGTTGCTTCAGATCACTAACCTATGGGTCAAACAAAAAAAAAAATTAGTACAAAACATTAACATCAAATAAATAAACATTATATACATTCTACATATTCAACTCACCTTTACAGCATGTCCAGTCACTGTTAAGCTCTTCCGGCGCGGCCCTGTTAAAAAAAAAAAACACAATACATGAATACATGAATACAATATATAAACAATAAATAAAATACACAAATAAACATCTAAATATACATTTAACTTACCTCCCCGCGATGTCCCCGGCCTTCTCTCCTTCAGCCCCGGCTGGGCCGCGGAACCATCCGCGCTCTAAAAAAAAAAAAGAAAAAAAACTAACGGAGGTCTGCACTGGCAGACCTCCCCGACGCTACTGAACCTCCCGGAGTCGTTTCCGGGAGGAAATTGGCATTGGCGGCTTGTGATTGGCTGAAAAAGCTGTCTATCAATTTCAGCCAATCAAAAGTCGTCAATGTGTGAGCCAATCAGGATGGGATACACCCCAATATCCCACCCTGATTGGCTAAAACACTTGTCTATCTTTATGGGAACCAATCACAACGCTCAGATGCCTTCAGCCAATCACTATGGGATACACCCCCACGGAGTGATTGGTAGAAGACATCTGCGCATCCTGATTGGCTCCTACATTGACGACTTTTGATTGGCTGACAGCTTTTTCAGCCAATCACAAGCCGCCAATGCCAATTTCCTCCCGGAAACGACTCCGGGAGGTTCAGTAGCGTCGGGGAGGTCTGCCAGTGCAGACCTCCGTTATTTTTTTTTTTTTTTTTTTTTTAGAGCGCGGATGGTTCCGCGGCCCAGCCGGGGCTGAAGGAGAGAAGGCCGGGGACATCGCGGGGAGGTAAGTTAAATGTATATTTAGATGTTTATTTGTGTATTTTATTTATTGTTTATATATTGTATTCATGTATTCATGTATTGTGTTTTTTTTTTTTAACAGGGCCGCGCCGGAAGAGCTTAACAGTGACTGGACATGCTGTAAAGGTGAGTTGAATATGTAGAATGTATATAATGTTTATTTATTTGATGTTAATGTTTTGTACTAATTTTTTTTTTTGTTTGACCCATAGGTTAGTGATCTGAAGCAACATCTTAAAGGTAAGTGGTCTTAATTTATTGATTTTAGCTTAGAATTAGGGTCTGTGTATGTAGTTAGGACTGTAATTATTTTATTTTATTTTAGAATAAGGGTCTGTGTATGTAGTTAGGATTTTTTGTATATTAGATAGATAGGGGGATGTATTTGATATAGTTAGGATTTATTTTAAATTAAATAGATTGTATGTTAGATAGATAGGGGGTATTTGATTAGGACTATATGTAATATATTATATGTAATATATTATATTTAATATATTATATTTAATATATTATATGTAATGTCATGTATTGTATGTAATGTATGTAATGTATTATATGTAATATATTATATTTAATATATTATATTTAATATATTATATGTAATGTCATGTATTGTATGTAATGTATGTAATGTATTATATGTAATATATTATATTTAATATATTATATTTAATATATTATATGTAATGTCATGTATTGTATGTAATGTATGTAATGTATTATATGTAATATATTATATTTAATATATTATATTTAATATATTATATGTAATGTCATGTATTGTATGTAATGTATGTAATGTATTATATGTAATATATTATATTTAATATATTATATTTAATATATTATATGTAATGTCATGTATTGTATGTAATGTATGTAATGTATTATATGTATTATTGTAGTGTGTTTATCTGTCTTTCCTTTTCAGGTGTGTAATTTTTTTTTGTTTTCTGTACTGTAGGTTTTTTTGTTTTTTGTACTGTAGGTTTTTTGTTTTTTGTAATTAGAGTGTTGGGGAGGTTTATTAGGGGGTAGGTAGTGTAGGTAGGTAGTGTAAGTGTTAATAGATTAGTGTAGAGGGGGGTTAGTTTAGATTAAATGGTTTATTGGGGGTTATAGTGTAGTGTTTGTAGTTAGTGTCATGATGGTCCTTGAGGACCATCATGGCACTTATGTGGTTAATGTTGGGTTGTAACAGGCCCATAATGGTAATAATATACCCTTATGGGACTGATGGGGTTAAATAGAGCCTTATGCTGGTCTGTATTGACCATCATGAGTTAATGGGTTAATTTAGGCCTTATGCTGGTCTGTATTGACCATCATGAGTTAATGGGTTAATTTAGGCCTTATGCTGGTCTGTATTGACCATCATGAGTTAATGGGTTAATTTAGGTCTTATGGTGGTCTGGATTGACCATCATGAGTTAATGGGTTAATTTAGGCCTTATGGTGGTCTGGATTGACCATCATGAGTTAATGGGGTAATTATAGTTGCCTGGGGTTATTATTTTTAGTGCGAGTCCTTTCAGGACCTTTACGGTCCTTTGAGGACCCGCGAGGCGGGAAATTTAAAATTGAATTGCAGCAGGGTCACGATCGGTGCCGATCGGGGCCCCCCGCTGCAGGGGGTTTATATGGGGACACTTCGGGGGTCCCGATGGGGACCCCCAGCATAGAGGGGGGTTAATTTTAAGTGCCGCGGCCGGGATTGGCTAATAGTGTGCCGCGGTCCCTTTAAGGAGCCGCGGCGGGGAATTTAAAAGTTTTAAATGCAGCGGGGGGCCTGATCTATGCAGATCGGGGACCCCCCCTGCAATGGGTTTATGTGGGGACACTTCGGGGGTCCCGATGGGGACCCCCAGCATAGAGGGGGGTTAATTTTAAGTGCCGCGGCCGGGATTGGCTAATAGTGTGCCGCGGCCCCTTTAAGGAGCCGCGGCGGGGAATTTAAAAGTTTTAAATGCAGCGGGGGCCTGATCAGTGCCGATCGGGGACCCCCGCTGCAAGGGGTTAATGTGTGGGGGCTGCGGGGGTTCCTATGGACCCCTGCAGCAAGGTGTTCATGTGAGGACACTTCGGGGGTCCCGACAGGGACCCCCGCATTGAGGGGGGGTTCATTTTAGGTGCCTGGGGGGGGTTTGGAGTACCCCCCACGGCAATGCTTATGTGGGGGACTGCCGCGGAGGTCCCTTTTAGGACCCCCGCAGCACTTGATGAGGAGTGGGAGCCTGCGATATCATCTCGCAGGCTGTCACTCCTCATGTACATTTACGCAGTGTAGATACGTACGGCCCTGCTGCGTAGCTCACACGTTGCTCGCAGCAGGGCTAATTTAATAGCATTGTAAGTTAGAGAAACTTTGCAGTACGTAGGGCTTAAGTAGAAGCCTCTTATTTACGAGGCTGGAATTTAATAGGGCCCCAAATTTGTAGTAAGGGACAGCGGCAAGTTCCTTATCAACCTTCTTATGTACCCTTCTGAATACCATTATTTAAAAGTATTTGTGTGTGTTTTTATAAAATGATGGATTCTGGCCCTTGACTTTATTTTCAAAAATACATTTGGACCATAGTGAATTATATCAAAAGTAATTTACTTCCCCTAATTCAGACAACGAAACAAGTTCTAGTTGATTCTGACAAGTATAGCAAACATGTAGCCAAGGTTTTCTAACTTGTTACTGGCCAGACATTTTTGTGCTTTTATTTCCCATGTGGTGATCAAAACAATTTTTCTTTTTTTTCATATATATATTTTTCATAAACTGTATTTTATATTATATTGTGCCACTGGACTAATAAACTTTTTGCTATTTATTAAGACTGGATATCATCTTAATTTTTATGAATTTTATGAAGTATTAATTTTTCCGTTGTTTCTGAAGCGTCACTTGATTTGCGTGGAGTGTTTTTTAACAAGTGGAGAGAAGCATTGGAGAGTGTGTTTATTTATGAGTTTAACATAACTGATAACTTTTATGTGAAGAATCAATAAAAAAAACACATCTTCTATTAACGACTTATCACAAATATTTATACTTTGCTAGTTTTTATACTTAATACTAATATACTTAATAATATTTACAGCAATATTACTTCACATGAAAAAAATATCTCCCATTTCTACCTGAAGGATGTATAGGATATGAATAAATGTATTTTTTTTTACCAATAACAAGCCAATTATTTATTCCATTTTTAGGTTGGCATTTTAGCAGTCAGTGCAAAAAATAAGTCTCCTTTGGGGCTTAGCTCGTGTTAGCAAAACCCGAAAGGCCAAATTAACTACCACTGAAATGTGCTTATAAAAAGCCATCGCAGCCTAATTAGCAGAAGCTTACTCGTCATCGAGAAGCACCGGCAGGTACAGTATTGCTCTTATTCTTAATGTATAGTGCTCATTTATTAAACGCACATTCAGTTCCTAAATGATCTGTTATAAATAATATTTAATTCCTTTTTTGCAGGACACTTAACTGGAGTCAGCCAGGAAAAGATGGCCAATATGTCCGAGGTCACCACCTCCTTTGTGCTTCTTGGTCTGGTGGAAATTGAAAGCTTCAAATATCTGTATTTCCTCTTCTCTCTTTTTGTGTATTTAACCACAATGTTTCTATGCAGTTTGATTGTGTTTGTTATCTGGACTGAAGACAGCCTCCATGAGCCCATGTATATGTTTATATGTAATCTGGTTACTAATGGTGCTTTTGGAAGTTCTGTTTTATTTCCAAAACTGATGATTGATTTACTTTCTGGTAACAAAATGATTTCCTTGGCTGGCTGTCTTACACAAGCGTTTTGTGTTCATAATTTTGCCTCTGTTGAACTTTTTACTTTTACCATCATGGCACATGACAGGTATTTGGCTATCGGTCAACCTTTGAGATACCATATTCTAATGACAAATGAGAAGGCTTTAAAGTTTGTAGCATTAATTTGGTTTTTCAGCGTCATACTTGTCTTGACAAATATTCTACTGACTGCAATGCTTCCAATGTGTGGAAAACACATAAACAGTATAATTTGTGAAAATATGTCTCTTGTTACATTGGCTTGTGGTGATACCTCTGTAAATAATATCTATGGCGCTGTGCACACCATGCTTATAATATTGGTATCCCTATTGTATATAGTTTATACCTACATTATGACATTACTAATCTGCCTGAAGATCTCCAAAGAGGCCTGCCAGAAAGCCCTCCGTACACTGACGCCCCACATGGTCTCCTATTCCTGTTTCATGGTTACAGTATTATTCATTTTATTAAGGTACAGACTGAACAGCAATAGTCTCTCTGTCATTACACATGTTTTTCTTGCTGTCTCTGGTTTGGTTATATCTGCTGCTCTAAATCCTCTCATTTTTGGAATAAGGATAGAAAATCTCAAAATTAAAATAATCCACAATCTCCAAAGGTTAACCTCTAAATTTGATAATATTGTGATGCCAAATAAGAATCAGTCATCTTGTCTGCATAGTATGGCTACATAAACACTTGTCTTAGCTAGAACCCAGGATGTCCTTATGATCATCCCAGACATGCTTAAAGTGGCAGATCAAAGGCCCAGGTTTTTGTGCAAATGAAAAGTACACATATAAATATAAATATAAGTACGCATGTAAATATAGTTGGTTGTTATTAAAAAAACTGTGTGGAAGAGTTATATAACTGTGCTTGAAATTTGGGTATTTAAAACCAAAATTGCAAAAAAAAAGGCCTTCTACTCGCCTAATGAGTTAATTCCACCTGTTTAATAAGTTCTCATAGTAAAGGTTGATGAACCACCTTACATGCCCAATTGGTAGATCTATATAGGTACATCATGCTAATGATACCGTTACAATACATTAAGATCATTAGTCTGATCTACCTGTATAAATCTACCAACTAGTCATGCGGTTTATCAATCTCTACTGTGAGAGACAATTTATCATGTAAGATAGGACATTGGGAGGACATTTTTAGTTGAATTCATGCTTAAAAAACTCAGATAATACTTCCACTAAAAATGTATAATTAGTTCTATTAGGGGGAAGTAGGAACTTGGACCAAGGCAGCTCAGTAGATGTAGACTTTTTGGATTTTGAGAAGGCTTTTGATACAGTGCCACGTGGGAGGCTATTGTGTAAAGAAAGGGAGACATAAATTGCAATTATCTGCCAATGGATTGAGAGGTGGATAAAAAACAGGAAGCAAATGGGTTGTGTAAATGGAACCTACTCAGATTGGACTAATGTGGTAAGTGATGTTTCTCCAGATTGATTATCAGGTCCTCTCCTTTTTTAACATATTTATTAATGACTGGAAAGTATTGTCTCCATTTTTGCTGATGACACCATGACACCAAGTTGTGGGAAGTGCTTAAATTAGAAGATTTACTTAAATTAGATGAATGACAGAGGAGATTTAGCACATATAAATGTAGTAAGGATTTGGGAAGGAAAATATCCATGCAATTTATAATTCAATTAGAAAACAAAAACCTATGGGTGTCAGAAATTGAAAGTGTTTTAGTTGGCTTGTGGACAACCACCTATGTAGCAATGTTCAATGCCATGCAGAATCTACAAAAGCAAGTAAACTATTAGCATGTATTAAGAAGGGTATAGAGGTAAGAGGAGGCGATATAATTCTGCCACTATGTAAATTAAACATACCCCTTCATTTGGAATATGGAGGATAGTTTTGGGCACCACTTCATAAGACGGACATTTTAGAGCTGGAAAAGTATACAGAAGGGCAATAAAACTAATAAGGGGAATAAAAGGGCAAAACCATGATGAAAGGCCAACCAAGTTAAAAATAAATAAATTGAGAAACAAAGGCCCCTAAGAGGAGATATGATTACATTATATAAATACATTCAGGGTCAATATAAAGCTTTGTCAGGGGAGCTGTTTGCGCCAAGAGTTTGTCATCTAATCAGAGCACATCACTTGAGGTTAGAAGATTGCACCTTAAAGAAAGAAAAGGGTTCTTCACAGTAAGAGCTGATAAACTGTACAATCCTCTACCGAAGGAGGTGGTGGCAGAGCATTTGATAGATAATTTTAGAGGGGTTAGATACATTTTTGATTAAAAAGGGCACTAAGGGTTATCTTATATAAATAGAGAAGAAGGAGTGTTGATCCAGGAAAGCATCCAATTGCCAGTATCTGGGGTCAGGAAGTTTTTTTTTTTTATTCCTTATGAGACAATTGACAATGTTTCAACTAAGCATTTTTGTTTGTCTTCCTCTGTACCAATTAACAATTAATCTGCATATTACAAGAATCAGAAAATATCTAAAAAAGGTTGAACGTGATGGACTAAAAGTATTTTTTTCAACCAAAGTTACTATGTAACTATGTAATAACCAACTGTAATTATATACATTTATATGTGTAGTTCTCATTTCTACTATAACCTGGACCTTTGCTGTGTCACTTTAAATTCCTAAATTGTATTTGACCCTACTGCTTCCACTGTTCTACTTATTCTCCCTGTAAAGTAGTCATTGCAAGAAGGAATGTGGTAATTACTAACTTTTCTGTTACCTTACGTCTTATTTATTTCAAAGGTCAGTGCGCCATTTTGTTTTCAGAGTCTACAGTTGAGAGCAGCTACGAAAAAGGATTGACAACTGTAAAGAGACTTTATCAGTACATCAAATGCAGCAATGAAACAGCTTGCTGAAATATATCAGCCTTTTTCCTTCAGTTTCTCTGGACATTTTAACATAATAATTAAGACATATAGAAATGTATTATTGCAATGAAGAATCTATAAATAGTAAGCTTGTAATTTATGGTCCATTCAGGCAGGACTTGATTCTACCAACATCAATCTATGTGCCCTTGCAACTAACCTGGAGAAAAACTCAAGGTGAGAACCAACAACCTGCGTCCTGTAAAAGCTAACACTGCAGTATTTAAAAACAGCAAACAAAGATTGAAGTGAACACATTTTTACAATTTTACTCCTAATTGTGACTGCTCTATCTCTTGGTGCAGAGAAGTATTTAGGAGTTCAGAGTCACTTTAAAGCTGATAATTTCATAGGTCCAGCCAACAAATAAAGATACTTTACAAAAGATTTTATGAACAAATAAAATGTTTTGTTTTGTCATGCTGTTGTATCCAACTCTATGTGACTTCATGGACCGTAACACACCAGACACACCTTTATATCCATGGTCATGCTCATCCATTTGGTTTTCATGGCAGCTGGAGTGAGTTGCCAGTTCCTTCTCCAGTGGGCCACAGCATACAGCTCTTGGTATTCATAAGTCATCTTCCATCCTAGTACTGACCAGGCCCAACCGTGCATGGCTTCAGGGTGGTGTGACCTCTTTTTTCCCTGACTGGAATCGAACCCAGGTTGCAGTGGTGAAAGCACTGAATCCTAACCACTGGACCACCAGTGAAGCCCCAAACAAAATTACTAAATTGGGGCTTTGAATATATTTTTAATCTTACATTTTGAATACTAAAAAATATTAATAAACAGTAATACATATATTGATATCTACGTTCAAGTTGTATTCATTGTCATCATCCTAAGATAATTTTACTACTCTATTCAGAACACAAATCTACAAGGTATTTTCGAAGAAGGGCAACTAAATGGTGCATGGTAGGTCCATTATCTACCATATCTGTGGAGAAGATTTGGGGAGCAATTTTCTTGAAACCTCATAGATAAAGTAGAGAAGGGAACTGTTATCTGAACAGAATCTATATAATAATTTAATAGCATATTGCTAGCACAATATATCCATTTCTACCATGAGAGTTACCAGGTGGTCCCTGAAACAAACTTGACACCAAACATAGAAAAATTACTTGAGCAAAGAGGATACGTCTATGCGCCATTGAATATGGCTCCTTCTTCTGCAGGCCTCCCTGAAGGAAGGAGTCGAAACCAGTGACGTATATCAAGTTTCTTTTATTACAAGCTCAGAGAACATAAAACAGATCATAAACAAATGTACAACGGTCTGTCTCAATATAATTTGAATTAGATTAGTATACCTTTTCTGCAGGGGTGGGATAATACTATTCTTACACATACATACAAAGGAAAATTACTAGGATTTATTAGAAATTGATGACAACATAAGTCCTTGTATAGCGCAGGTGTTTGTAAATGAAACATCAGACGTGAAACTGTTATGTAGTTTAGTGAGGGCGTCAGACAAGTTTTTATGAGGCCTGAAATTTTAGAAATTTGCCAGTCTCCTTCATATCTCAAAAGTACCTATGCCATTAGTCATTAGATTATTTGCCAGCCAAGCAGTAATATTCTACAAATTACAAAAAAAATAAAATACTGGATCAATACTGCCTCGGCCCGTTAAAAAAATATACACAATCCATTTTTGAAGTTATCTATTGAATCTGCTGTCACTACCTCCTTTGGTAGAGAATTCCACAGATTATCCACCCTTACTGTGAAGAACCTTTTTATTTCATTAAGGTGAATATATTTCCTTCTAACCTCAAGGGATGTCCTCTTGCCAGTTGAAACCATCTTGGCACAGAAAGTTCCCCTGACAAAGCCGTATATTGACCCTGGATGTATTTATATAAGGTAATCATATCTCCTCTTAGATGCCTTTTTTCTAGAAAAAGTAAGTTTAATTTGGTTAGTCTGTATTCATAACTTTACCCCTCAATTCCCCTTATTAGTTTTGTAGCCCTTCTCTGTACTTTTTCCAGCTCTAAAATGTCCTTTTTTTGAAGTGGTGCCCAAAATTGTCCTCCATATTGCAAATGAGGGCGTACTAGAGATTTGTATAGTGGGAGAATTATATTTGCTTCCCTTGCTTCTATATCCTTCTTAAAGGTATATATACATTTCCTGGATTTCAAATGTTTGGTAAGAATCAGGTAGTGATTATCATAAAAATATGTGTTATATAGCTAAGGTCAATATACATGCAAAGTTATAGGCTGAAAAGTAAAATCCAGCATTGCACGCACAGAGGAAGGTTACATAACTAAGTATGCATAGGAAGGCAGCCAAGTATGGAGTATGACCTTTCTGGTAGAGACGACAGGAAGTGCTTCTGCAGCAGGAAATCATTTGGATGGGTGGGGTCTGAGCCCACAGATGAATCAGAGCACAAGGGGAGGGGAGAGATAGAGAGACACAGGGAGAGAGAGAGAGAGAAAGAGAGATAAAAAAAACCATCAGCAGCAGTAGCAGTTGAGGCATGGAACTGAAAACCTGCAGGGATGGTAGTCAAATGTGAATGTGCTGCACAGACAGAGAGATAAAAAAACACACCAGCAGCAGTAGTAGTTGAGGCAGGGATCTGACAAACTGAAGAGATGGTAGTCAAGTGTGAATGTGCTGCACAGATAGAGAGAAAAAACACACCAGACACAGTATTAGTTGAGGCAGGGAACAGACAACCTGCAGGATTGGTAGTCAAGTGTGAATGTGCTGCACAGAGAAACTCTCATATGAAAATACATAGCACCACACTACATATCCCAGGCTGCTTTGCAGCACAAACAGGAACCTCAGAACATGATACAAATGTATCAGCTGCCTGAGTCTCCTAATGATTGGCCAAAGTGAATTGTGAATTTTATGCAAATTTAGCCTGGGTTTCAAAGGGATGTCTACTATAATTTCTTAACTGTCATTTTGATAACTTCAAGGTAAGTATTTAGATTTTTTATTTTGGTATTTTGTCATGCAAAAAAATGTTTGCATACACAACTGATTCTCCTCTATGAGATGCATTCATAATCCAGAAACTTAGATATGCTTTTAAAACATGCTAATATGTTACTTGCATCCACTGAGTTGCTGTGATCCAAGTTCCTACTAACCTCCTCATAGAAACAAATTAGATTTGTTTGACATGACCTATCCCTCATAAATCCATGTTGACACCTACTTAAAATCTTGTTCAAATATATATATATATATATATATATATATATATATACATATATATATATATATATATATATATATATATTCTTGTATATTATCCCTTATTAACCCATCTAAAAGAATGCCTTATTAACTTCACTACAGAAGTGAGGCTCAATGGTCTATAATTCCCTGGATTTGCTCTTGGCCTCTTCTTAAATATAGATATCACCTGTGCTATTCTCCAGTCATCTGGTAGTGACCCTGTGTTGAGTGAGTCTTGAAAAGTTAGATATAATGGTTTGGCAATTACAGATCCCAGTCAGTAAGTACCCTTGGATGTATTGCATCAGGACCCTCCTTTAGCCATGCATTAACCTCCCTAAGCTTCTTTTGTCTCCATGGAAATTAGGTGACACTGGTAGTATCTCGGATAATACTACCTTGGAGGTCCTTGCCAGACCAAGTTGATAAGAAAGCCCCTAGGACATTGGGTGCAAAAAAATATATATAAGGAGAAATGCAGGCAGAACTACAAGAGGAGGTCCATCAAGAGTGACAAGAGGGGCTGCAGTTTGGTGCAACAAATATAAAAGTGATACAGTTACTCACCATTACCACAGAATGGACAGGTGAATGTGGAGCCTGTGAAATAAGGGAGATACTTCTTGAAAGTCTGTACACTTGGACCAGGTGAGGAGAGGCAGAGGAGGAAGCTGAATAAACCTTTTGCTATTCTATTGTCACCTTCAGAACCACTGGCTAATTATCCACAAAGAGCACATGGTTAGCATAAACATATTTGACTGCTTCAACCAATTCCCCAGCATTCATCTCAATAGGCAGAGGAAAGGATCTTTGGTCAGTGCATACTGTTGTCCAAACAAGTTTCACCCTTGACGTGCTCCTCACCAAAATACCATTGGTACTGCACACTTGCAGAGTGGCTATGAGGTAGGTAAGGTCCACCATGTCAAACCCTTTCTCTTAATCTAGGGAGAGGGAGGCGAATGACAGACCAGACCAGTTCTGGAGACAAATGTAATGGATATCAGACAAAGAAAAGGTGCTATTACATATAGTCCTGTCTTGGAGAGAATAGGATTGGTCAGAGGTTAGATGTATAGAAGCTGTTGATGTGTGTGTGTAAGACACCAGACTGGCACATACCCTAAAGGTGGAACCTTCTGATGCCCCTCTGTGTTCTGTTCTAATCAGATATCCTATAGGGGAAAGCAGGTTATTAGAGCCTGCAAGGCTGATGCAGAAGGGAATGAAGCTCTGGCCCATTTTCGTCCAGAGCTTTGAGTGTGCAATAAAGCTATATTGAATTTACTTTCTTGAAATTCTAACTATATAGTGAATAAATCACAAAATTAATAAGTTAAACTCCTTTGTGTGAGCACTACAGGGGCCCTTTCAAGTCTGAAACGACATTATGTAGCTATATCATATCTGCTAAGGGTTTTAAGAGGTATACAATCAAGGGGTCAGCCATCCAAGACTATTCCTTTCTCTGTGGCTTGAAATCTGCTTTAATGCTTTATTGGTTTTTGTAACTTCTACCATACAATTTACAAATGTACAATGGATATATATATATATATATATATATATATATATATATTTCAAAAGTCTAACTAAAAACAAAAACATCTTGATGCCTCTGCAAGACCCTGGAGGGACACATTGGTGGAATTTGTGGTGTTTCTGGAGCGCTATGGTTGTATTCTGCATCTGGGCTAATGAGGGAAGTGATGTGTCGGCAATTTAAATCTTAGCAAGTCTGTGAATTTCTGTTTGTTTCCTCCTCCCCACCCCTCAATCTATTGGCAACTTCAAACACACACCTATATCATCCAGCTCTCATGATACGATATAACAAACAGACTCATGTACCCAGAAACAAAAAATGTTTAATGTCCATGGCTTATATAGTAGCTAATATTACTAGTTATTTACATATGATAAACAAGTGTCTTTTTTCTTAAATTGTATTGGCCCTTTAACAAGATAGACTCAGTCAGCATCCATGGCTACCCCAACTCTAGTCAATCATTCATCTGTAAGGCTGATGTCTAAGATGCTGGAGTGGAGGCTATCTACGCCAACCTTTCTGATGAGATAGATGTCATTATCTATATGCCTTCATGACCATAAAAATATTCTGTGCCACAATCTCTCCTTCAGATCACAGGTACCCGGAAGACATTTGATTACAACCACATCAAAATGTCTTATTTATTACATCACAAATTCTGCGTTAGACCATAACCACAGCTAGTTTTAGGTCATTTGGGATAAATAATGGTATGTACATTTGCACATTATTGTTGCAGAAACAGTTGCAGGTCATAAATGGGTACAATAGTTACAGAGACCATTAGTAATAAACATATTCCTTTAACTTGTGATCCTGACCTAGAACTAACTTAAAAAAAAATAGTGCAACAACCTTTATGATTACGACATTACAGTGACTATCTCATAATAGAAATGGTGGAAGGTCGTTCAGCCTAACATAAAATTAACTCATTATTAGCATGGAGATAACTCTTAATAATTATAGCTAAATATCACCAATACCTCCACTAAATAAAAAATAAAAATTAAATAAAAAAACCTTGCTAGGATAAATAGACCTGTTCCCGCCACAGGCGGTCTCTGGATATCGATAGTATTATGGAGGGGTTCATGGATGTTAAGCATTGACAGATAAATGGTTTGAGAATATTGAGAATTAGACTTGGAGCATTGCTTGAGAATGCAGGATAAAATAAAGTGTAAAAGCATGACACTTACGAGATGAGCCAAACAAGACACCAAAAATATATGAACAAAAAACATCAAATTTGACAATAGGGTGCCATTATTACAGGTCATTTGGTACGCTTTGCTTACACAGCCTTAGAAATTAGTTATCGTGATGAGGATCAAGTTGAAGGGCCTTGAGGCCACCCCAGCCTTCTGTGGTTGGAAGGAGGGCCCCTTGACCTGGCAGGACTAGGTATGGAAGGAGGTGGCTAGCTGGGGGAGGTGGAGACATTTATAGGCTGGTTGGTGCCATTTCCACCAGTAGTCACCCAGCTGGCCATGAGAGAAGATACCCACACACCCCTTCCTAAAGTATTGTTGTTTAAAGTTATGATATGTTTTTATTTATATAAAAAATAAAGCGAAACAAAAAAAAAAGAAATAGAAATGAAAGGAAAAAAAGAATACAACTAATCATGTATATTGGCATGTTGAAGGATTATCATGTTTTGTTAAGCATTTGTAACTGTTATATTCTTTAGTGTATATTATATGTTAACAAATTATGTTTATGTTGTTGTCACAGCGTCGGGTGGTGGGGGGAGTCGCCAGGACAGTGGTAAAATCAGTAAGATCCTACCCTACGGTGGTACGGATGTTACAACACGGTAGACCCTGGATGAGGCTTCAGGGCGTAGGGTGTACTGTCTCTGTCCAGGCTCCTCCCCTCGGGTTATGTTTATTTATTTATTTTTATGGTTATTAGGTCATGTTGTGTTTACCAATAAACGCTGTGGCCAGTTATCTCCCAAGAAGTGGTCTGTGTTTAATCATTATATTTTAGCCCAAGAAACAGCCTGTGTCTAATTATTATGTTAGAGGTAATTGTGTTAGATCAAGCAAATCTTTATCAGGGTGGAGAAGAAGTTCTGCAACAAAAGGCACAAGTCCATGAAACAAATGGTTATAACGGGAAGTTTCTGTATTTGTATTTTGCAGTCTCTGTTTAACATATTTCCTAGATTGTGGCTTGTTCTGTTGTTGCAACACTATACTAATAGGCCAAGAAAACAAAAAAATATGTGTTATGCTAACAGTAAATTAAAATTGTTGAAACAATGATAATACAGTACACATGATACAAGATAGAGTAATAGCTACACAAAATGGCATATCTATTCTTCCACTAATTCCCTCCTTTACGACACTAAAAAATGTGAACTAAGGGCCCTATTAAATTCCAGCCTCGTAAATAAGAGGCTTCTACTTAAGCCCTACGTACTGCAAAGTTTCTCTAAGTTACAATGCTATTAAATTAGCCCTGCTGCGAGCAACGTATGAGCTACGCAGCAGGGCCGTACGTATCTACACTGCGTAAATGTACATGAGGAGTGACAGCCTGCGAGATGATATCGCAGGCTCCCACTCCTCATCAATTGCTGCGGGGGTCCTAAAAGGGACCTCCGCGGCAGTCCCCCACATAAGCCCTGCCGTGGGGGTACTCCGAATACCCCCCCCGGCACCTAAAATTAACCCCCCCTCAATGCGGGGGTCCCCGTCGGGATCCCCGAAGTGTCCTCACATGAACACCTTGCTGCAGGGGTCCATAGGAACCCCCACAGCCCCCACACATTAACCCCTTGCAGCGGGGTCCCCGATCTGCAAAGATCAGGCCCTCCGCTGCATTTAAAACTTTTAAATTCCCCGCCGCGGCTCCTTAAAGGGACCGCGGCACACTATTACCCAATCCCGGCCGCGGCACTTAAAATTAACCCCCCTCTATGCTGGGGGTCCCCATCGGGACCCCCGAAGTGTCCCCACATAAACCCATTGCAGGGGGGGTCCCCGATCTGCATAGATCAGGCCCCCCGCTGCATTTAAAACTTTTAAATTCCCCGCCGCGGCTCCTTAAAGGGACCGCGGCACACTATTACCCAATCCCGGCCGCGGCACTTAAAATTAACCCCCCTCTATGCTGGGGGTCCCGATCGGGACCCCCGAAGTGTCCCCATATAATCCCCCTGCAGCGTGGGGCCCCGATCGGCACCGATCGTGACCCTGCTGCAATTCAATTTTAAATTTCCCGCCTCGCGGGTCCTCAAAGGACCGTAAAGGTCCTGAAAGGACTCGCACTAAAAATATTAACCCCAGGCAACTATAATTACCCCATTAACTCATGATGGTCAATCCAGACCACCATAAGGCCTAAATTAACCCATTAACTCATGGTAGTCAATCCAGACCACCATAAGGCCTAAATTAACCCATTAACTCATGGTGGTCAATACAGACCACCATAAGGCTCTATTTAACCCCATCAGTCCCATAAGGGTATATTATTACCATTATGGGCCTGTTACAACCCAACATTAACCACATAAGTGCCATGATGGTCCTCAAGGACCATCATGACACTAACTACAAATACTACACTATAACCCCCAATAAACCATTTAATCTAAACTAACCCCCCTCTACACTAATCTATTAACACTTACACTACCTACCTACACTACCTACCCCTAATAAACCTCCCCAACACTCTAATTACAAAAAACAAAAAACCTACAGCACAGAAAACAAAAAAACCTACAGCACAAAAAACAAAAAAACCTACAGTACAGAAAAAAAAAACAATTACAACCCCACCCCCCACTACAGAAAACAAAAAAATACATTACAACCCCACCCCCCACTACAGAAAATAAAAAAATTACACACCTGAAAAGGAAAGACAGATAAACACAATACAATACATACATATAATACATTACATGCATTACATACAATACATGACATTACATATAATATATTACATATAATATATTACCTATAATACATTACATACATTACATACAATACATGACATTACATATAATATATTAAATATAATATATTACATATAATATATTACATATAATACATTACATACATTACATACAATACATGACATTACATATAATATATTAAATATAATATATTACATATAATATATTACATATAATATATTACATATAGTCCTAATCAAATACCCCCTATCTATCTAACATACAATCTATTTAATTTAAAATAAATCCTAACTATATCAAATACATCCCCCTATCTATCTTATATACAAAAAATCCTAACTACATACACAGACCCTTATTCTAAACTAAAATAAAATAATTACAGTCCTAACTACATACACAGACCCTAATTCTAAGCTAAAATCAATAAATTAAGACCACTTACCTTTAAGATGTTGCTTCAGATCACTAACCTATGGGTCAAACAAAAAATAAAAATTAGTACAAAACATTAACATCCAATAAATAAACATTCTATACATTCTAAATATTCAACTCACCTTTACAGCATGTCCAGTCACTGTTTAGCTCTTCCGGCGCGGCCCTGTTAAAAAAAAAACACAATACATGAATACATGATTACAATATATAAACAATAAATAAAATACACAAATAAACATCTAAATATACATTTAACTTACCTCCCCGCGATGTCCCCGGCCTTCTCTCCTTCAGCCCCGGCTGGGCCGCGGAACAATCCGCGCTCTAAAAAAAAAAAAGAAAAAAAACTAACGGAGGTCTGCACTGGCAGACCTCCCCGACGCTACTGAACCTCCCGGAGTCGTTTCCGGGAGGAAATTGGCATTGTCGGCTTGTGATTGGCTGAAAAAGCTGTCAGCCAATCAAAAGTCGTCAATATAGGAGCCAATCAGGATGCGCAGATGTCTTCTTCCAATCACTCCGTGGGGGTGTATCCCATAGTGATTGGCTGAAGGCATCTGAGCGTTGTGATTGGTTCCCAGAAAGATAGACAAGTGTTTAAGCCAATCAGGGTGGGATATTGGGGTGTATCCCATCCTGATTGGCTCACACATTGACGACTTTTGATTGGCTGAAATTGATAGACAGCTTTTTCAGCCAATCACAAGCCGCCAATGCCAATTTCCTCCCGGAAACGACTCCGGGAGGTTCAGTAGCGTCGGGGAGGTCTGCCAGTGCAGACCTCCGTTAGTTTTTTTTCTTTTTTTTTTTTTAGAGCGCGGATGGTTCCGCGGCCCAGCCGTGGCTGAAGGAGAGAAGGCCGGGGACATCGCGGGGAGGTAAGTTAAATGTATATTTAGATGTTTATTTGTGTATTTTATTTATTGTTTATATATTGTATTCATGTATTCATGTATTGTGTTTTTTTTTTTTAACAGGGCCGCGCCGGAAGAGCTAAACAGTGACTGGACATGCTGTAAAGGTGAGTTGAATATTTAGAATGTATAGAATGTTTATTTATTTGATGTTAATGTTTTGTACTAATTTTTCTTTTTGTTTGACCCATAGGTTAGTGATCTGAAGCAACATCTTAAAGGTAAGTGGTCTTAATTTATTGATTTTAGCTTAGAATTAGGGTCTGTGTAGTTAGGACTGTAATTATTTTATTTTAGAATTAGGGTCTGTGTATGTAGTTAGGATTTTTTGTATATTAGATAGATAGGGGGATGTATTTGATATAGTTAGGATTTATTTTAAATTAAATAGATTGTATGTTAGATAGATAGGGGGTATTTGATTAGGACTATATGTAATATATTATATGTAATATATTATATGTAATATATTATATGTAATGTATGTAATGTCATGTATTGTATGTAATGTATGTAATGTATTATATGTAATATATTATATGTAATATATTATATGTAATATATTATATGTAATGTATGTAATGTCATGTATTGTATGTAATGTATGTAATGTATTATATGTAATGTATTATATGTAATATATTATATGTAATATATTATATGTAATGTATGTAATGTCATGTATTGTATGTAATGTATGTAATGTATTATATGTAATATATTATATGTAATATATTATATGTAATGTCATGTATTGTATGTAATGTATGTAATGTATTATATGTATGTATTGTATTGTGTTTATCTGTCTTTCCTTTTCAGGTGTGTAATTTTTTTTATTTTCTGTAGTGGGGGGTGGGGTTGTAATTGTTTTTTTTTTCTGTACTGTAGGTTTTTTTGTTTTTTGTACTGTAGGTTTTTTTGTTTTTTGTGCTGTAGGTTTTTTGTTTTTTGTAATTAGAGTGTTGGGGAGGTTTATTAGGGGTAGGTAGTGTAGGTAGGTAGTGTAAGTGTTAATAGATTAGTGTAGAGGGGGGTTAGTTTAGATTAAATGGTTTATTGGGGGTTATAGTGTAGTGTTTGTAGTTAGTGTCATGATGGTCCTTGAGGACCATTATGGCACTTATGTGGTTAATGTTGGGTTGTAACAGGCCCATAATGGTAATAATATACCCTTATGGGACTGATGGGGTTAAATAGAGCCTTATGGTGGTCTGGATTGACCATCATGAGTTAATGGGTTAATTTAGGCCTTATGGTGGTCTGGATTGACCATCATGAGTTAATGGGTTAATTTAGGCCTTATGGTGGTCTGGATTGACCATCATGAGTTAATGGGTTAATTTAGGCCTTATGGTGGTCTGGATTGACCACCATGAGTTAATGGGTTAATTTAGGCCTTATGGTGGTCTGGATTGACCATCATGAGTTAATGGGGTAATTATAGTTGCCTGGGGTTAATATTTTTAGTGCGAGTCCTTTCAGGACCTTTACGGTCCTTTGAGGACCCGCGAGGCGGGAAATTTAAAATTGAATTGCAGCAGGGTCACGATCGGTGCCGATCGGGGCCCCCCGCTGCAGGGGGTTTATATGGGGAAACTTCGGGGGTCCCGATGGGGACCCCCAGCATAGAGGGGGGTTAATTTTAAGTGCCGCGGCCGTGATTGGGTAATAGTGTGCCGCGGTCCCTTTAAGGAGCCGCGGCGGGGAATTTAAAAGTTTTAAATGCAGCGGGGGGCCTGATCTATGCAGATCGGGGACCCCCCCTGCAATGGGTTTATGTGGGGACACTTCGGGGGTCCCGATGGGGACCCCCAGCATAGAGGGGGGTTAATTTTAAGTGCCGCGGCCGGGATTGGGTAATAGTGTGCCGCGGTCCCTTTAAGTAGCCGCGGCGGGGAATTTAAAAGTTTTAAATGCAGCGGGGGGCCTGATCTATGCAGATCGGGGACCCCCGCTGCAAGGGGTTAATGTGGGGGTGCTGCAGGGGTCCTGATAGAGACCCCTGCAGCATGGGGATGTGTATAGGGTGCAGGGGGGGAGCCTCACACTGCTGTCTCGGGCTGTTCCGAGGCAGCACGTAGAGGCTTTCGGATCCCTTGCGTGGACTTTTTGTCCACGTAGGGATTCTTACGATATGCGAGACTCGTGCATAGATTTAAGGCTACGTAGCTCTCTCGGAGCCTATTCTCGGCCATTTTCTCGCAGTCATATCGTAAAGCAGGCTGCGAGAGATTCGGTTCTCGCAAACAGCAGGAAAACAGCCTTTTGCGAGCACCGAGAGAACTACGAGGGAGAATTTAATAGGGCCCTATATAAGCAAATGATAAGAAATGCAGCAATATTAACCTAGGGTGCATTCTTAATGATCGTTACAAGCATTGAAAGTAAATAAAAATAAAAATTCAATGTTCATAGAAAGAAAGGTAAGGTTTCATTCAGAGCCACACAGCTGGTAACCCAATATGGTCTGTGGTCCAGGTGATGTAACTGTAACAAAACTCAAAAGTTCTCAGTAATGAGTCCTTTGCACAAAGTTCACAGTCCATGTGGAAAAAAAAGCATGTTGAATGGGAGCCTAAAAAACAGTGATTATAAAACACAATTCAAAGAGACGAGGCAGTCAAAATTAAAAGTAAATGAGTATCTTTTTTGAAAGAGTCCAAAGGAGATTTGGTGGAAACATCCACTTATGGTGTTAAATGTTACCCTTGGATTGTGGTGCAATACATAGAAATATAAGTGCAACTAGTCAGGTATGTAAAGAAAAAAAAAAACAATGGTAAATGCGGACAAAATAGTGTCACGTATTGTTTACCAAATACGACCCAACCAACTACCAATACACAGATCATAGACGCAATTTTAATTTATACTTTTTGTCTTTCCTCTAATAAAGACTTAATAAGCAATAGTAAGATTACCATGATCATTATATTCAGCTGGAACAGAGATACAATAATTCACATATATAGTTCTCAGCAGAGCAGGCTTGCCAAAATCCATTCCTAACGCAATGGGGAAACCAAAGGCACTCACTGCACTGGGTGCTCAGAGGAGCAAAACTACACCAGGGGAGAGCCTTGCAATGAGCGCCAAAAGGCGATCAGCAAGGACCTTGCAATGAGCACCAAAGAGGCTCTGACAACCAAAAATACACAATGCAGAGGCTTGCAATGAGCGCCAAAGGCGCTCACCGTGAGCCTCGCAATGAACGCCAAAGGTACTTACACAAAAAAAAGACTTCCTCGCAATCAGCGCCAAAAGCCGATTAGCGCGGACCTGGCAATAAGCGCGAAAGAGGCTCTGACAACCAAAAATACAACAACCCAGAGGCTCGCAATGAACACCAAAGGTGCTCATTGCAAGCCAACCGATGAACACCGAAGGTGCTGAGCACTAGGCTCGCCATGAGCGCCGAAGGTACTCACACAACCAAAAGACTTACTTTGTGTGCCAAACAGCATTCCCTGACTTACAATTCTATTGCCGTCATTTTTTGATGGGCAAGTCGCTAGTAATAATAATAATAATAATAATTATTGTTTATTTGTAATGCACCAACATATTCCATAGTGCTATACATGCGTTGTGGTGAAGATAAAAGAATATTAACACGTTACAAAAGATGGAGAGCCCTGTCTTTGAGCTTAGAATCCAGTGTCTGTAGTGCTTTCCCCAAAGCACATTGCAAGATTCCACCACTTACAATCTAAAGGTTTTGGGTGTGGTACAGAAGGCAGGTTATAGGCTTCTTTAAACAGGTGTGTTTTTAGTGTGGTTTTGAAGGAATTGAAGCAGGAGGATAATCTGGTGGAGCGAGGCAAGGAGTTCCAGAGAATTGGGGCAGTGCAAGAAAAGTCCTGAAGGCGAGAGAGAGAGGAGGTGATGAGAGAGGAGGAAAGAAGAAGGTCACTAGCAGAGCAAAGAGGGCAGGTAGGGGAATATTTGGAAATGAGAGCAGAGATATAAGGGAGTGCAGTGTTGTTGGGGGCTTTGTAAGTTAGGGTCATGATTTTAAACTGTATTCTTGAGGCTACGGGAAGCCAGTGGAGTGACTGACAGAGAGGAGCTGCAGACACTGAGCTTTGTGTACGGTAGATTAGTCTAGCGGAGCCATTCAGTATGGATTAAAGGGGTGATAGACGGGTGGTGGATAGGCCAGCCAGAAGTAAGTTGAGGTAGTCAAGACGGGATATAATGAGGGAATGTATTAGAATCTTAGTTGTGTCTTGTGTAAAGTAGTGACGTATTTTGGAAATGTTTTTTAAATTGAAAAGACAAGATTTTATTAGTGACTGTATGTGAGGAATGAAAGAGAGGGGAGGGTCCAGTAGAACCCCAAGACATCAGTCTTGGAAGGTGGGAGTGATGATGGTGTTGTTGACAGTGAGAGAGATATGAGGATTTGAAGCTGTAGTAGATGGTGGAAAGATTAAGAGTTCGAAGACATGTTGAGTTTTAGATGGTGGGAGGACATACAGGAGGATATGCTTGAGAGGGAGTTGATAACACTTTCTATAAGAGAGGGGGATATATCAAGTCCTGGGAGGTAGAGTTGAGTGCCATCTGCATAGAGATGATACTGAAATCCAAAAGCTGTTATTAGGGTGCCAGGTGAGGATGTAGAGATGGAGAATATGAGGGTGCCTAGGACTGAACCTTGGGGTACACAACAGACAGAGGGTGAGGAGATCAAGAGGTGCCTTTAGGTAGGTATGATGTATAGTATGGTGTGAACCATGAGAGAGCAGTATCTCTGATTCCAGGGGAGCAGAGAATTTGGATTAGTAGAGGATGATCAACGGTATCAAAAGCAGCAGAGAGATCCAGGAGAAGTAGAATAGTAAAGTGACCCTTTGACTTGGCAGTGAGCATGTCATCAGTGACATTTGTGAGAGCTGTCTCAGTGGAGTGTTGGGGTCAGAATATGCATTGGAAGATGTCAAAAAGGAAGTTGGAAGAGATACATTTGGTAAAGAGATTGTAGACTAGCTGTTCATGCGGTTTGGAAGCCAGGGGAATTAGAGAGAAAGGGCGGTAGTTAGTTGCGGAATCAGTGTCAGATGAGGGTTTTTTTAAGAATGGGTGTAATTAAGGCATGTTTTAGAGATGATGGAAACGTGCCAGTGTTTAAGGAAAGGTTAAAGAGATGTGTGAGAGCTGGGGTAAGTGTGGTAGAGAGGGATAGGATCTAGAGGACAGGTAGTGAGGCGAGAGGTTGATAGTAGGCTGAATACGTTATCCTCTGTTACATGGTCAAAGGAATGCATAATGGCTGTGCGATTAGAAAAGTGTAAAGGCTGGGTGTTGTCAGTTAGTTGAGAGGAGGGAGTGTGTGGTCCATGTTGAGAGGAGATTTTGTTACAAATGTTTTACATTTTATGCTTAAAATGGCTGGCAAAGTCTTCAGTTGTGAGACAGGAAGGGAGGGGAGATGGTGGTGGGCCGAGGAGAGTGTTGAATGTAGCAAACAAACATTTTGGGTTAGAGGACAGTGTAGATATTAAAGATGTAAAATAGTGTTTTTTTACATAAACTTGTAGTGGAGGAAATCTGTTGAAGTGCGTGATTTCCTTCATAGCCATTCAGCAGTGCGGGAGCCATGCTTGTGAATGAGAGCGAGGGCATTGGCGTGTGTCAAGGGTGGAAATAAGAGTCATGTTGTACTGTGAGTTGGCAGTGGCAGGACAAGTGAGACCAGTAAGAGTACTGAGGAAAGGTGTTGTATGTCAAGCGCTTGAAGGTTTCTGTGGGTAATGGTGACCGGGATAGAAGAAGGGCAGTGAGAGAAAGATGTAGTGAGGATGAAGGATATAAAGTTGATGGTGGTCAGATAGAGGGAGTGGGCAGATGGCGAGGTTAGAGGTTGTGCAGATATTGGTGAAAATAAGGTCTAGGGAGTGTCCATCATGGTGAGTTGGGGAATCTGTTAATTGTGAGAGGCAGAGGGAAGAGGTGAGTTAAAGTATTTTAGCAGAAGTAGGCGAGATGGGAGTGTCAATGGCAATGTTGAAGTCGCCAAGAATGAGTGAAGGAACGTTGGAGGAGAGAAAGTGAGGAATCCAGGCAGCAAAGGGATCAAGAAATTGAGAGGCTTGTCCAGGAGGGTGATAGATCACAGCAACACGTAGAGCGATAGGTGAGAAAAGGAGGATGGTGTGATCTTTAAACAATGAAAATTCCAGGCGAAGAAATAGTCGGTATGGAGTGAAATGTGCACTGAGAAGAGGGTGCAGAAGTGTTATAAGCATAGGGACAGTACAAAAGGAAGACAGGGCTAGGAAAGAATGGACAAATAAAAAACATGACAAAACAATGAGAACATAGTCTAAAACAGTCTTTATACATACCCAGTCTTATCCATCACTCTAGGTGAGGCCCCTCTGAGGTAATATGCTTCAAAAAATTTATCCAACAGATCTCTCAAGTTTTTCTTGACAGCAGATAAATGCATGTGTGTATTTCCAGGCCAATGAACAAGAGCTTGGCCCGTCCCTTTTCTTGGGTGCTGAATCACAGCAAGACTTCTGTCTGGGCTTTGTCTTAAGTCAGAAAACTCTGTATCCTGTTTTTCAAACACATAAAAAGCTTACCCACAGCAAGGGGGGGGGCACCCATGACCTCTGCAAGTGAAGTTACACCTCAATTAAGTCAAAATACAAGAGTTTAGACACCCGAAAATCCCCTAAGCGAGAGAAAAAATATCCCCCGAAAAAAAAGAAAACGAGGCTACAGGACCCTAAAGACGCAAAACACCACCAAACACATACAGATTTTCCGAAAAAGACGGACGCAATCCAAGAACAAGGACGCAAAATGAGCCACAGCCGCGTACCACACATTAGGCACCATTTTACAACACTAACTTACACAATCCGGAAGTACACAGCTACCCTAACGGATTTTCCTCGTGCACGCAGCCTATTTATACTACACACTGCACACATTCATGACACTTACACAGCAGCTCCACAGCAGTGAAAACACACATTGTATGCTGCAGCAACATCAAAACAGATTGCCAGTTCTAGGTATTATTTGATTAATTATTTCATTAGCCTACAAAAAAAAACAATGCTCATAGCACACAAACAACCAACAGGCTCGCAATGAGCGCCGAAGCATCTCGGAACACCAACAAAATTAATCTCTGAACCAAACAACTGCTTTACAATCTTATTGCCGTAATTTTTTGACGTGCAAGTCGCTAGTGGATATATAAGATGCATATGCAGCAATGAGTGGTTTACTCCTGCTAAAGCAGTAAAATAATTAGAACAGTTTCAATATTATTATGTCTTTATAAGTGATTAAACTCTGTTTAATTCATTCTGTCTAAGGCTTTATATTGGAGAAGAAATTACTAATTTTTTCACTGTTGATATATTTATACGAATACGGCTTTGAAACTTCAACGTATAATTTACTCCATCTTCTATTACGTTCCCTTCTTAAGTCCTAGAAATACGTTGAAGAGGTTTTACCAATTGTTCATCCGCTTGCACCATGGCCTCACACACAGCACAGGGGGAGAGGCAGGGACCCTGTAAGTGAGGTTGCAAGCTAATTTGATATTTAATTGGCGTTTTTGGGAGGTCTGAAAACGACTAAGCGAGGAAAAAAATGGCTTCCGTAAAGCCGTAACTGTTTTTCAAGCATGTAAATTGGAAACACACTTCGGCCTTGCGGAAAATTAACAATTTCCCAAACCCGCAAATGGTTTCACACCTGTAAATGCAAACAGGAGAGAGAGGGGAGAAAGATACAGGGAGGGAGAGGGGAGGGAGTGGGGTAGAAAGAGACACAGGGGAAGGAGTGGGGGGGGGAGACACAAGGGTGACAGAGGGGGGAGACACAGGGGTGACGGAGGGGAGACATAGGGGAGGGAGATAAGGGGGAAAAAAGCCGGGAATGGAGAGGGGTCAAAGAGACAATCAAGTTAGTTCCCCACCCACTATTACTACCTGCCTCCAAAGACTCCTAGTTTTAGCACAGCTCAAACACTAGTGGTAACCAATTAAGGTTACACAATATTGATATTCTATTAGACCCGTAGTTCTCGCTAACTGAAAAAATATCAAGTTTCTGTCAAAAATATTACTAAACTACTAAAAGAGTACTAAATAGGTGTTAGAATGCCTTTTTTAATCAATTATTAGAGCTTTAAAAGCTGTTAAACACGCAATACTGTTTTTATTTATATGGGAAATTAACATATTTTTCCGTCTACAAGACGCCCCCATGCATAAGACGACCCCTATTTTTGGAGCCCAAAATTCTGAAATAAATAAATATGTAAAGTTTATTTTATACGTTTTTATTATGTTACAAATACATATTTGGGGGCACTTTATGTCATGATTTTCACTGATTTCCATTCCAGCTCAATAACTTTGTGATCACATCACTTATTACTCAGTCGCTATGTGCAATTGTATTTTTACGGTTTAACACAGGATCACAAAGATATTGAGCTGGAATGGAAAACAGTGAAAATCATGACAGATAGGGCCATTAAATATATGTGTAACACAATAAAAGCCTATAAAATACACATTTATATGCACACAAGCACCACATAGATGCCACACACAAGCTGTGCAGCTCATTCGCGAAGGGGAAGTTTAAGACAGGCATCACACTGTAATGCTGCATCTTGCCACTAGATGGCGCTGTTTGAAGGCAGGAGAAAAGACACACGTATTGGAAATGCAATGGTTGGAATGGAAATCAGTGACAATCATGACAGAAAGTGCCCTTAAATATATGTGTAACACAATAAAAACTTATAAAATAAACTTTTCTATTCACACTTACAGTGTAATGCAGTCTAATTGGAACAAATGAATTTCCAAATGTTTGTCTTTTCTCCTGCCTTAAATCTAGTGGCTAGATGCAGCATTACAGTACCAGACCAGGGCATGCAATTGCAACATTCCGTGTATAAGATGACCCCCCTAATTTAGACATTAAAAAATTGGTATTAAATACCGTCTTATACATGGAAAAATATGGTAATTGCACAACAATCTCAAACCCAGAAAAATACAATTAAAAATATTTTTTTTATTTTTTTGTGTGAAATTGATTCCAGGATTTAAGGGGTTTATACATATTAAGTAACCCGCGTGACTAGAACAGTTGCTTTAATTAATTTTAGTGATTTCTACATTGCTGGATTGCGAGTCCGATCGCTAAATTTACTTCTCAACGCTAATTAATTTGCAGTCAATTCAGTTTAAGTATAAACTCCAAGTTTAAAGAAAATTAAGGAGCGGTGGCTCAGGTATAATAAATAAGTACCAAATCTAAATTGATAAATTCAGGGTGCTCCTAAGGATAATTAAATTTAGTAGTGCAAAGAGAAAAAAGAGAAATAAACTAAATAATAAAACTTAACTTTTAATAATAGTTAAAATCCACATAAAATATATAAACGTAGGTAGCAGAGAGGTCACAAATGTATAAGGTAATATGTTGTTATATCTTACAATTGTGGATTCTGCCACTATAAGGCCAACCATGTAAAGTGCTAAGTTCTGGTATAGTCACAAATAAAGTGACTAGTGTATGAAATAAAGTGCTATTAATATATAAAGTGTTAAGTGCTATGATACATATAGTATAATATGTAACTATATGTAAGTGAAAAACTGATAAATAAATACTCTATATGGAGACCTGCAAGGTGCAGGAAGATCTATTTTGCAGCTAAATGCTGATCATAAAACAGAAACCAATATTCTTTTAGAAATGGCGATATTCTGAAACTGTGGACTAGAGGGATAACTATTGGGGAATAAATGCCTCAATGTTAAATAATTGCTCTAGTTAAATGATATCCCAAATATCCCAAATTCACAATTTCAAGCGTTGCAATCAGGGTCTTTGTTGTATATATTGTGTTTGCCTCCCTTAAGCTACTAAACTGGCTAAATAGCGTAAATGTAGTAAGCAGGGAAGGGACTTTAAACTATGGGCCTGAAAGCTAAAACGCTGACTCTCTGCTAGGCACGCCGCGGTCTACACGCAAACAGATGACGTCATAGACCCGTGACATCGCTCCTACGTGCACCCGACGCACGTTTCTTGAATTTCATCAAGGGTTACGCCTGCCTTCCCATCAAGCCTTTTTAAAGGCAGGCGTAGTCAAGGCAACACGAAAAACGGGATTAAAACATAAGTGTGATCAACAATCTGTAATATTATTGTCTCACAATTAAAAACTTAGATAGTTATCTCTTATTATAGAAGTCTAATATTAGGTATGTAGAATCACAAAATATTGCAAACGGTATGTGTATATATTTTGGGTATTGTTAAATCCATTAGTATAGATATTTTTAAAAGGAAAAATATTATAATAAAGAATTGTTACATATAATGAATATACTTGGTTTATAGAACCAAAGTATTATTAAACTTCCTAATGCCTATAGTATTAAAAAAATATTAGATATTTCATATAGGCATTTGTATATTTATGATGAACATCATAGAGACAATGCATTGATCTTTTATTCCATATAATAAATATGATAGATATATGAAGCCAATCTTTTACTTGCAATTATATATAAGACCAGTCTTTTGCTTCCAATTTTCTATAATTTTGGCATTCTTTATTCAAGTATTATTGATATATCCCATATTGCATAACCTGCTTTGTGTAAGGCCAAAGTATTGAGGCCCAAATATTAGTAGATGTTACAGTAAATATAATTAAAGATAACATAATCTTGAATAATGTTGTTTTATTAGATGTAAGGAGTGAAGGTGAAGCCTTCATTAAGGTCCTTTGGTTTTTTAGTGCCCAGTAGATAAATCTATTTGGCTTCTTTCTTTAATAACTCAGTATCTATATCACCTCTCCTTATTGTTTTTTCCACATGATCTATAGCAGTAAATGTCAAAACTTTAGTATCGCCTTTATGTTTATTATTGACATGCATGGCTATTGGGGTATCATATTCTTTCTTGACACTATAAATGCGCTCAAGGATTCGTCTTCTAAATTCCCTACAGGTATTGAGTATGGGGCATTTGTGAGCAGCTAATAGAATATGGCTCATTGTCTTTAAATTTAAGCCACAACAATGACAAGATATTTTTGAAATAAATGTTAGCTGAGCTGCGGAGTGTACTAAGATAGGTCTTACATGTGATTTTGGATAATAAAGATTTTTTTTGTGGTTCTAACCCCAAAAACCTAGGGGATTCTATCCCCTAAAATGTTTAGTGATGTCATCATGACATCAGTAAAACATGGAGATTATTCTAACCCCAAAGACTAGGGGATTCTAACCCTAAAACTTTGTGGAATCTATCCCCAAAAACAACTAAGGGCCTCCCCTTTTTGTTCTTTTATATATAAAAAGCGTGGGCCTTGTGAATAAAGATATACCCTGTTTGATGAATTCATGTGTGAGAGCCAGATTTCTTTGGTCAGGTGAAATACACTTAGCTGCTTTTGACCAAAGGAAGCGCACAGAGGTATTGTCCATCTTGTTCTGAGAGTAATGATGACTTTCTATGCTATGGATTCCTGGTCCTCTTGCTGTGGAAGAAGGTGCAGAAGATGCAGGTTTAACCCCTGAAGATCTTGAACATAGTTCTGGATGACACTGTTTCATGGCAAATACAAATGTGAATGGTCCTTTGTATAGTCAGAAAATGTAATTCAGGTATAGTTTTTGCTACTGTCCAGACATTTTAGTCAAGGACATAGTTACTGGTGGCGGGGGGGGGGGGGGGGGGGGGGGTGTGAAGGGATAAGTATATACACACATATATATATATATATATATATATATATATATATAAATTGTGACAAAGTCACACAGAGATGGGGAGAGTTATGGAATATAGCTTTGTGAGCTGTAGGCTGGATAGAGGCATTTGCCATATCCACTACTTCAGGTGTTACAACATCTCTTACATCACAATGGGGCTGCAGCTGTCAAAAGGTTAAGACAGTCTGTTGAGGAGTTGAGTTGCAGCCAGAGCCCAGAGAGGGAGAGTTGCCTCTGAGAAAGAGTTGCAGTCCAGAAAGAGAGTTGCAGCCAGAGCCCAGAGAGAGAGAATGTTAACTTTGGAGCAGTCCACAGCTTTAAAGGACACACTCAGAGGGATGGGTGTGGTTCCAATTAGAGACTGCTAGAGGAGCAGTAAAGGCACAAGCTCTTAGGACAGACATTAAAAAATACAGTCTGAAGAGCTGCAAGAGAAGTTAATTCAGATGGTGAATACCATACTGGGACAAGGATCCAGAGACACTAAAATGGGGAAGCTGTGAAGCAGAGACCACAGAGCAAGAGCCCTGGACTTCAGAGAAGAAAGGCCATTACTACAAGTGTATTGTACTGTTTACTGTTTGTCCCTCCCAGGCTTAGTTGGGAGTGAATATGAATAGTTAGGAAAATTGTCTCAAATTTTTGGGTAGTGCTCAGAAAGATTTGTTACAGGTTTCATGAGGTCTGCAATGAGCGCCAAAGGCCCTCATCGCGAGGCCCGTAAAATATCGGGGGTGAGAGGCTTGTAATGAGTGCCAAAGGCGGTCATTGCAAATCCTGTGATAAAAACTAAAGGTGATCATCGTGAAGCCCGTAAGTTAGAGGGGGAGAGGCTCACAATGAGCACCAAAGGCTCGAAAGATAGAAAGGGGATTTACAGGCTTTACTCCCAACAGCTTCCGAGTTATGGGCTTGAAAAAAAAATGGTGGCATTTTTTTTCAAGCCCCTGTTGGCAGTCTCCCAATGGCTTCTAGTTACGGCCTTGAAAAAAAAGGGCGGCGGGTTAAACTTGTAACTTTTTTTTTCAAGCCCGTAACGCTTTTAGCAATAGCGATTGAAGGTTTAAGCCTTGCGGGCTTGAAAAAAAGTTACAGGTTTAACCGCCGCCAAGCCCACAAATGTTTTCAAACATGTAAGAATGAGGGAGACGAATAGAGACAGGGGAGGAGGGAAAGGGGGGAAAGAGACACAGGGAAGAGAGAGAGTTGGAAGAGACAAGGGGAGGGAGGGGGAGAAAGTGAAACTGGGGAGGGAGATAAGGGGGAAAAAGGGGAGGGAGAGGGAGGCAAAGAGACACGGGAGGAAGTGGGGGAAAAGAAACACAGGGGGAGGGGGGAAGGGGACAAAGAGAGTTACTGGTTTGCGCATGCGCTTGCGCAGGTTTTAAGAGGCCTCCAATGAGCTGCAAAACCTTTGGCGATCATTGCGAGGCCCGTAAAGTAGAGGGGGGAAATGCTAGCAATGAGTGCCAAAGGAGCTCATCGCAAGGCCCACAAGTGAGAGGGGGGAGACCCTCGCATTGTGTGGCAAACAGCATTGTGAGGCTCCAAATCTTAATGTCGTCATTTTTGAAGTCGCAAGTATATATATATATATATATATATATATTGTGATGGAGTGCCACTAGGGGTCACAAGAGAGCTCTGTAAGAGAATGGAAAGCGTTAAATCCAGACAGTTATCAGAGGCTAAATGGAAACCCAGCTGGATACTGCCTTTAAAAGCAGCAGAGAGATGGGTGGAGGTTCTCTCACTTAGGCTTGGGCCTAACAGCCGTGAGCTGTGTGTGAAAGCCCTGGACAGCTCAGCTGCGGGGATCCTAAGAGCTGGGATTTGTGCTGGAGCGAGACAGTCAGGAAGGCTGCGGAGTTCCAGAGTTTGTTCACAGAGAAGACTCCTGTGGTATCAGAGATACTCCACTGAGAGAAGATTATCTAAAGACCCCATCCCTGGGAAGCCGAAGGCAACAAGGGATAGAAAGGTTGGTGACATATATATGTTGTTTTCACCATATGAGGATGAGAAGTACAAATGCCTCAGGAAGAAGAGTGCATTGAGAGAAAGTGATAGTTCCTCATTTCAAGAGGGTGACAAGGGCCCTAGGCTTCACCCACTGTTGGCAGAAGCCATAGAGGAAAAGACATCAAAAGACTGTTTTGTTTCATGGCCACAAGGTGGCGATATAACAAAGTTAAGAGACTGTTTGTTTCCTGGCCACAAGGTGGCACTCTCCTGTCACAGATAAGCTGCGCAGGATATAGTCAGGGCGTTCCTGAGTATAGTAAGCACGTTTATGTAGGGTTTTATTTTGTTGCTGAATACAAGCACTGTTTTTGTTCTGTTTATGCAAACAAATAAAATAGCAGTAAAACTCAACTTTGGACAAGCCTGCTGTGTCTTCCTCCCTGTATAAAGAAAAGATAGGAAAGTGCAGGACGCAAACCCCGCCAGAAGGGGGCGCCCTGTTACACTGGTGGCAGTGGTGGGATTGTGAAGTGTCTGAGTGCAAGAAGACAGCCCACAGTACAGTACAGTGATGGAGGATATACTGAAGGCCTTGCTGCAACAGCAGCAACAGCAGAACCAACAGCAACTGCAGCAGCAACAGCAGGAACAGCAGCGACAAGCAGAGGAGGAAGCAATCCGCATGAGAGAGGCCACAGCTGCTCATCAAGAGTTCACTAGAAAGTGGGCCATCCAGTTAGCCCAGAATGAAGCTATACTGGACAACTATAGAAAAGATTCGGCCAGAGCTAGAGCCAATGAAATTCTTTGGGAGCTGACAGAGGATGATGATGTTATCATATACCTCACCATTTTTGAGCGAACAGCCATTAGGGAGGCGTGGCACAAACGGTACTGGGCCAGCCTCATTGCCCCGTATTTGACGGGCGAAGCTCAGAAAGCTTATCTGAGCTTGAATGAAGAAAAGAAAGAAAATTATGATGACCTCAAAGCTGAGATCCTTGCCAGAGTTGGAGTTACCCGGGATGTCAGAGCACAAAGAATCAGTACCCAGAAATATAAGAACAAAGAGAACCTGAGTTGTAATAAGGAGAAGTTACAGTACCGAGGGGAAGTCTCACAATTTGGACAGGCCCCTACCTGTCTGTGGGAAAAATCTGATGATAGAAGATGGAATACCAAAGAAAAGCATGCCCATCTCTACCACAGGCCAGAGTACGGGTTCCCTGATGAGAGGATGAGGAAAGACTCCCAGAATGAACAGAAGGCGTACTTTACAGCCAGCATAAAGGCGCTGGGGGTGCAACAAGCTAGCCGGAGAAGTGCTCCTATACTTCAACCACACGAGAAAGGTGCGACTGGCATGACAAGGAGAGATTTCCATCCAAATATTATGGACACCCCATTGGAGCTTGGCGTTGAGAAGTCATTTGGTGATATTGTCCAAGATAGACAAGCAAGGAACTTGCGGGCTGACAGAGGAGCCGCCACAGAGACGGCAGGAGCCGCCACAGAGACGGCAGGAGCCGCCACAGAGACGGCAGGAGCCGCCACAGAGACGGCAGGAGCCGCCACAGAGACGGCAGGAGCCGCCACAGAGACGGCAGGAGCCGCCACAGAGACGGCAGGAGCCGCTGATGAGAATGCAGAGTGCACAAAAGAAACTGTAGAGACAGTAACAGAGATTGCTGAGAAAGCAAAAGAGCCTGCTAGTGCAGACAGAATGGCCTTACAGGAGATGAAGAAAGAAATGGAATCTGTTATCCAGTCCCAAAACAGGAAGGTTCAAGAGTTGCACAAGCAGCTACATGAAATGGAAGCAGAGAAAAATGTTGCCATGGATAACTTCTCACGTCAGAAGAGTGAGCTGGAATACAGTCGTGAGAAAGAGGAGAGACTGATTCTGGAACGGGAGACAGCAGCACACACAGTAAAAAGACTGGAAGAAGATATCGAATCGGAAAGAGCAGCCCATCGGGAGTCTAAGGTTAACTCTGAAGTTATCCAGTTGCGGATCCTGGACCTTGAGTCTTCACTTCAAGTGGAAAAGGCCAGCTGCTCGCAAAGTGCATCCGACTTAGAGATGATAAAAAACCAGTTCAGAGAAGTGGAAGCTGCTTATAACAGAGAAAAGAAACGGGCTGACCGCAATGCAGAAAAACTCAAGGAGTACACACTGTCCCAGACAGGACATATGACGCAGAGCCTGGAGATGTGTCATACCCAACCAGACCAGCGAGAGGTAAAGATGATGCCAGACTATATTCCTGAATGGCGGAGGATGCCTGCATTTGAGGACTACAGAGTGTCCTACAGGAATGAGAAACTGATGCCAATTTGGGAGCAGAGGAAGAATACTCCCAAGTCTAAGCTGGAAAACATGGGGGACATCCTGAAGATGGAAGGATTGACCCAGGAAGTAGCTGAAATCACTGCTAGGTGTACAGCCCTCCAAGTCCAGATCACCAAGCTAGAACAAGAGAAGAGCGCCACCAATGCAGAACTAGAAACCCAGAGAGCCCGGTTTGATTCTGAGAAACTGCAGCTACAGGGAATAATTACCAATCTGCAGACATCCCTTTCAGAGAACACTGTACAGAAGGAGAGACAAGACCAAGCGGCTAAAACTCAAGAGGAGCAGCTGATTTGTCAAATAACCATATTGAAACTGGAAATCTCCAAGCTGAAGACAGTATTAACGCAAAAGGACAAGGAGCTTGAGGGACTCCAATATCGGGTGGAAGATGAGAAGAGGCAGAAGGAGCAGGTGATTGAAGACATGCAAAGAAATGAAGAGTCATCAAGACAAAACATATCTGGACTCAACCACCACGTGGACAATCTAAGCAGTATATTGAAGCAAACTGAGGACAAGCTTGCAAAGTTCACCAGAAAACTGGAGAGCGAGGCCCAGCAGATGGTTCAGTTAAGGGAAGAGCACAATAAGGTGATTAGTGAGAGAGAGTCAACTATTAATGTGTTTAATGAGTACAAATCCACAAATGAACAAGAATTAAACTCTTTAAACCAAGCTGTTGAGATTCTTGAGAAAGGTCTTCAATCAAGTTTGGCCACATCCGAGGAGCTAAAAAAGGAAAAATCAGAGTTGGCAGTTAAAGTGCAAGAACGGGATGCAACCATCCTTGATCTAATTGCTAAATGCCAGAATCTGGACACTGAGAATGAGGCGCAAAGTAAGACTCACGCAGCCACAATGGAGTCTCTAAAGACGCAATTAATTGAGAAGGACAACCAGTTACGGCTTTATGAACAGAGAATCTCTGGGAAGGAGGTAATGACAGAAGAAATCCTTCACCTAAAAGAACAATTGCTTGCTAGGGAAGAGACTGTGAAAAATCTGAAAGATCTCTTAGAGAGTGACGTAAACCAAAGTCTACATAACCTCAAAGAGAACAGTAAGCTTTCAAGCTCAGAGAATTTAGAAAAATCCCCAGATCTTGGAAATGATCACATTACTTCATCTCTTGAAAAATCAAACCAAAAAGTACTTTCAAAAGAAGAGCTGCGTAAGACCGATTCAAACAAAACCAGTGCCAAGGATGAAGAGACAGAGAAAAAGAAAGACATTATTTCTGTCTCTAATAAAGAGAGAGCGAGTGTAGGCAAAGAAGCATCTAGTAAAGTTGAGAGTGGTGCAAAGCAAAATATGGAGTCAGCTGTGATAGATCAGCCAGAAGAAGGCAGGGAAACAAAGGTTTCACCAACCATAGCGGATCAGTGTGATACAGAGCAGCAACCTGAAACATCAACAAAAAGGGAGACAAAATCATTTAATACTGAAAAATCTTCTGAACCTGAGAAGAAAACAAGTGTTTCAAAAAATAAACATAAAGATAAATTACTTCCCAACGAGAGCAAGCAGACTGACAGAGCAAACTCAGTGGTTGAGTCTCAATTGACAGAGGATGGAGCTGCAACTCCAGAAGTAGAGAAGTCTTCAAAATCAGAGAAGCAAGCTCCAGGTTTAAAAAGTAAACCTAGATCTAAGTTAGTCCCTGAAGATGAAAACAGTGGAACAGAAGGGAAGGAAATGACAATCAGGATCTCCAGCAAGAGGAAGAGAGGTGACGCATTATTTGTGGTTTCCGCAGTTGCAGAAGCTGAGGAGCCTGAAGCAGAGGAAAGCATAGGCCGGACATTAAGACTGTCGCCGAGAATTTCACGTCTCTCTGTCAAGGCCGTTGAAGTTAAAGAACGTAAACCTGAAAAGAAACCCATTGATGAGGAGGACAAACCTACTGCCCAGAAAGCAGAAAAAGATTTGGAAGAAGGGAAACATAAGAGTAAGGAACTCAAGGCAAATCGTTATAAAGATTATGTGAAAGAAACCGGTTGTGAGAGAAATGATACAGCCAAATCGCTCTCTGCAGAATTATCTGAACTGCAGGTCCTATTAAAAGAAATTGAAGAAGGGAAAGTTCTCCTGACGCATGGAAGTACGTGTGCTAGTGAGCTCAAGAAGATAGAGCAAGACCCAAGCCCATACTGCATAGTTACACCACAGAATATTATGCCCTATGAAGAGGAGCCCCGTAAACGAGAAGACAAGGGGAAGATAAAGTTACGAGTGAACGTTTTCGGCCTCTCGGCTCATGTAGCTCAACTACATGGTGTTGAGCTGAGGGGGAGGATATGTGATGGAGTGCCACTAGGGGTCACAAGAGAGCTCTGTAAGAGAATGGAAAGCGTTAAATCCAGACAGTTATCAGAGGCTAAATGGAAACCCAGCTGGATACTGCCTTTAAAAGCAGCAGAGAGATGGGTGGAGGTTCTCTCACTTAGGCTTGGGCCTAACAGCCGTGAGCTGTGTGTGAAAGCCCTGGACAGCTCAGCTGCGGGGATCCTAAGAGCTGGGATTTGTGCTGGAGCGAGACAGTCAGGAAGGCTGCGGAGTTCCAGAGTTTGTTCACAGAGAAGACTCCTGTGGTATCAGAGATACTCCACTGAGAGAAGATTATCTAAAGACCCCATCCCTGGGAAGCCGAAGGCAACAAGGGATAGAAAGGTTGGTGACAAATATATGTTGTTTTCACCATATGAGGATGAGAAGTACAAATGCCTCAGGAAGAAGAGTGCATTGAGAGAAAGTGATAGTTCCTCATTTCAAGAGGGTGACAAGGGCCCTAGGCTTCACCCACTGTTGGCAGAAGCCATAGAGGAAAAGACATCAAAAGACTGTTTTGTTTCATGGCCACAAGGTGGCGATATAACAAAGTTAAGAGACTGTTTGTTTCCTGGCCACAAGGTGGCACTCTCCTGTCACAGATAAGCTGCGCAGGATATAGTCAGGGCGTTCCTGAGTATAGTAAGCACGTTTATGTAGGGTTTTATTTTGTTGCTGAATACAAGCACTGTTTTTGTTCTGTTTATGCAAACAAATAAAATAGCAGTAAAACTCAACTTTGGACAAGCCTGCTGTGTCTTCCTCCCTGTATAAAGAAAAGATAGGAAAGTGCAGGATGCAAACCCCGCCAGAAGGGGGCGCCCTGTTACAATATATATATATACAGTATCTATATATATATATATATATATATAAAAAAGTAATTTTCTTTGTGGCACTTAGCATTTTGCTGCGAAAGAGTTAGTTATGATAATCTTTTTGTACCTCGTAAATTCCAGGGTAAAAGTCGTACGTGCCTGGCGGTGTTTTGCGTGGTTAGGGGACGTTTGTCCCGGACGGTGTTTTGCATGGTAAGGGGTCGTGTAGCCTCGTTTTTGTTTTTTCGGACGCCATTTTTTCTCTTGCTTAGGCGATCGTTGAGTGCCGAAACTCAGCAAATTCGGCTTACATTCTCATGCAACCTCACTCCCAGACATCCTGGCTGTCCCCTGTGCCGTGTGTGAGTTTTATTTCTTTTCTTTTTTTTTGTGTTTTTCGTGTTTTATTTATTTGCGAGCCTGCAAGTGTTAGCAACAGCCCGGAATGCTCACTATATATGTGATAGCATTTTATTATTTTGTATAATTTTATGTAATGTACTGATTTGCTTGTTGTTTTAGAAAGATCACTTGATTTGTGAGTAGTTCTTTTTAATATGTGATGTAAAAGACTGGAATCAATAAAAAACACATGTTGCATTTAAGACTTTACCATTAAACTTTACCAACTACTCAGCTATCTTTAAAGCAATATTATGTAACAAAATCTCTCATCTCTGCAGTATGCATGAGGCGTGAATGAATTATTTTTTACTATTAATAAGCCAATTAGTCTATCACTTTTTTATTTCTATTTGGCATTTTAGCAATCAGTGCAAAAAATCGGTCTCCTTTGGGACTTAGCTTATGTTGGCAAAACCCAAAAGGCCAATTAGACTGCCATTGAAACTTGCTTATAAAAAGCCATTGCAGCCTAATTAGCAAAAGCTTTCTCATCATCGAGAAGCACAGTCAGGTACAGTACTGCTCTTATTCTTTAAGGGCCATTTACCTCACTCTAAGTGGTCTTCATGGTGTTAAAGAGCACAGATTTCATGTTGTCATTACAACAGCTAAAAAGTCCTTGATCTGTTTACAAATGTATCCCTGACTGTTCCATGATTAACAACATATGCCGACACCAAGTGGTGAAGGCACCGTGAAGACAAAGATTTATAGTTTTCCCTCAACTTCAGGAATCCAGCAGGAAATGTTAATCCCCACCTGTCATTTCTAGTCGATTCCCTGGACAGGTGCAATTGGGAAGGGTTAACTCTCTTTCTGCTTATGCTCTCTGCACAGAGCTGTTGATGTGTGTCTGTTTGGGGGGCACTGCAAGTTATTTCATTTATACATTTCTTAGTAAAAAAGATAGCATTTAAAAAAATCTAAAAGTATTTCAATATCCTTTTAAGAGATGTTTTCTTTGATGTGGTCCAATCTGTGGTAAATTAGGTGGCCCTTTAATGTACTGTATATAGTCCTTAATGTATAATGTCCTTATATATATATATATATTTTTTTTTTTATAATCTTCTGCTTCTGGTTCTCACTTTTCAGTTGCCATCTTGCACACATACTCTTTGTCAATTCTGAAGAGGTGCCATGCTTCTTTAGTTGAAAGGTCAGATGCTCCATGTCTCTTGTAGAATGTTATTGATGGTTCATTCCATTCCTCAACCAGGAAGGAACTTGCTCCTGCATCGACACTTCACAGCGATCTGACTTAGATCCGTCTGATCCAATGACAGACCCTCTGAACTTATTTGTTAAACACACATTCAGTTCTTAAACGGCCTGCTATTAATAATATGTTATTCCTTTTTTGCAGGACACTTAACTGGAGACAGCCAGGAAAAGATGACCAATATGTCCGAGTTCACCACCTCCTTTGTGCTTCTTGGTCTTGTGGAAATGGAAAGCTTCAAATATCTATATTTTCTGTTCTCTTTTATCGTGTATTTAATCACAATGTTTCTATGCACTTTGATTGTGTTTGTTATCTGGACTGAAGACAGCCTCCATGAGCCCATGTACATTTTCATCTGTAATCTGGTTACTAATGGTGCTATTGGAAGTTCAATTTATTTTCCAAAACTAATGATTAATTTGCTCTCCGGAACCAAAGAGATTTCCTTGGCTGGTTGTCTTACCCAAGCATTTTTTGTCCAGAATTTTGCATCCGTTGAATTATATACTTTTACTATCATGGCACATGACAGGTATTTAGCTATTGGTCAACCCTTGAGATACAAGATTCTAATGTCAAATGAAAAGGCTTTAAAGTTCATATGTTTCATTTGGTTTTTTGCTTTCATATGTGTATTTACACCTATTTTATTGACTGTAAAGCTTCCAATATGTGGAAAATACATAAACAGTATAATTTGTGATAGTATGTCTCTTGTTACATTGGCTTGTGGTGATACTTCTGTAAATAATATATTTGGCAGTGTCCAGTCCATTCTACTTATAACTGTATGTTTCCTGTATGTAATTTATACCTATATAATGATGTTACTAGTCTGCCTGAAGATCTCTAAAGAAGCTTGTCAGAAAGCCCTTGGCACACTGATAACCCACATGGTCTCATATTTCTGTTTCATGGTCACAATATTATTTATTATTTTGAGATACCGACTGAACAGCAATTCTCTTTCCATCGTTACACATGTTCTTCTTGCTGTCTCTGGTTTGGTTATCTCTGCTGTGCTAAATCCTCTTATTTATGGAATAAAGACAGAAAGCCTCAGAATTAAAATAGTCCACAATCTACAAAAATTCACCACTACATTTTAGTCATAGAAAGCTAGGTTTCATAGCAGATAACCAAAAAGGTCAATTTAGCCCCGCCATTATAACTATCCAAAACCTTATGCTTATCCCAAATATATTTAAAGTTACAAAGCAATGGTCCCAGAAATAGAAAGTGCACACAGCAGGGATCACATATATAGTTGTGAGCGTATGGGCCGTTGCTCACGCTTGCGGGCTCGCGCAGCGAGCCGCGGCTCTCGCATAGCGAGGGCCGCGGGCGAGGGCTTCACTTGCTGGCATGAAGCGCCAAAGGGGCAAATTTGGCGTTATAATGCAAACAACACGACACAACAACTGCAACCCTCGCAAACTTTACCAAGCACCGCAAATAACATACGGGACACGCAACTGAGGCCCTCGCACGCGGTCCTGGATGGTTCCTCTTGCTGTAGGTAAGCTTTTTATGTATGTGTTGTGTGTATTTATTGTGTTTTTCATTTTTTCATGTCCGCGGGTTGTGGACGATTTTTGCGAGGTCGTAATGTGTGGTAACGTGTCTTGTATGTTTTTTGCGTTACGACGTGAAGTTTGCGAGGGTTGCAGTGGCTGAAGAAGCGAGGGCCTCGGTTGCTGGCATGGAGAGCCAAAGGCGCTCCTTGCCAGCAACTGCGACCCTCGCAAACTTGACGTTATAACGCAAACAACACAACAAAACAACTGCGACCCTCGGAAACTTTACCGTGCACTTCAAATAACATACGAGACACGTTAACACTCATTACGACCTCGCAAAAATCGCGAACATGAAAATAAAAATAACACAATAAATACACACACCACATACATAAAAAGCTTACTGACAGCAAGGGGGAGCATCCACGACCTCAAAAAACAAACTTACACCTTCATTTAACTCAAAATAAAAGTGTTTAGACAATAAAAAATTCTCTAAGCGAGAGAAAAAATGTCTGCCGAACAAAACGAAAACGAGGCTGAACACGCTAAACACCACAAGCAACTCGCAAAACACCACAAAACACATACGACACACGTTACCACACATTACGACATCGCCAAAATAGGCTGCAACCCGCGGACAGGAAAAAAGTCAAAACATAATAAATACACACAACACATACATAAAAACATTACCTACAGCAAGAGGGAGCATCCAGGACCTCAAAAAAAAAAACTTACACCTTTAGTTAACTAAAAATAAAAGAGTTTAGACACTAAAAATTTCTCGAAGCGACAGAAAAAATGGCCGCCAAACAAAACGAAACAAGGCTACAGCACTCTAACCACTGAAAACACCACAAGAAACTTGCAAAACACCACAAACGACCTACGGATATTCTGCTAAGACGCATACCACAAATTTCCCGCCATTTTACGCTAATGCGGAAGTACACAACTACGCTAACGGTTTCGGCTCGCGCGCGCACACTATTACACTGCACACGTTCATCACGCTTACACAGCACCTCCACACCACTAATGCTGCAGCAACATCAAACAAGGTTCACAGCTATTCAACACAATGCTTCAAAATAGGTAAAGTATATTCATTTATTAATTTATATTATATATTTCAGTAGTACACACAAAACAACATTAGCTACCATACAATTCCATATGTATATTAATAACTAAACAACTTTCCAAACATACACATCTCATTGCCGTCATTTTTTGACGGGCAAGTCGCTAGTTAATAATAATAATTATAATAATAATAATAAAGGCATACAATTCAAGAACATCAAAGCCTAATTATTATTCTGATCTACATGTATAGATCTACCCACTGGGTATGCTAATGTGGATTATCGCCACTCAATGTGGAAAATAATTATAGAGATACTTATCAGCCTAATATATAGTTGGTTTCATCTTAAAGAGCATGGAAATCTGTCCATACATTGTATTGGTCATTTTGCGCTACAGCGACTCATAGTGCTTGAAAACTGTGGAGGAGTAGATTTAACTCCATGCTAACATTGTGGGTATTGTTTTTGACACACAAGCAAAATGTGACACTAATTAGTACATTGAACCAGTAAATAAGAATTACCCATTTGTTTCTATATTAATATGACTCAAACAGTTCTTAGTAGTTAATTCTAGAAAAAATGGCTAATACAATGTATAGCCAGTTTGTCATGCTATGTAAAAATAACTTTATTTTGGGGTGGCATAATCCATTTAATCATGTAAAATAAACCATTAGGTGAGTGGGAACAGTTTTTTTTGTGTCTTATGCATAAAATATCCAACTATAAACTTTTTATCTTTTTTTTTAAGATCGTATTTTTTTAAGAACAACAACTTGTAATTACAGGTATTTATATGTGAACATTTACGCAATAATCTGGACCTTTACTAAGTCACTTTATATTCAAGGCATATTTCACTGTTTTATAATAGTCTTTATATAATGCAATTATTCCTTCAACCACTGATCTCTATCTCAAATGTGTCTACAAGTTCTGAAAGGAACAAGTATTAAGATTCCTTAAAACTGCTTGTGAATACTGTACATCCTTCTTAAATAAAAAATATCAGACTTTTTCTTTAGCTTCTCTGGACATATTAACATAATAACAAAAAAATACTGAAATGCATTAAGGCAAAGAAGACAATGTATAAGAACTTAGAGTGAGCTTGAAATTGACGGTTCCTTCGGAATCTGAGAGTTTTTTTATCCATAAGATCAATATCTTGGAACTGAGCAACTGACTTGGAGATAACCTCAAGGTAAAAACTTACACTGAAGCATTGAAATACTGTTATATGCTTTTCCACTTATGTTTTAAAAATAAAGATATGTATTTTAATATAATATGTTTTGGAAAAGCACCTGGGCAGCCCTGGTTGAAGACTCCTCCAGGAGTATGATGAGGGGCTGCTTACAGACTGATTGTTGGGAGTTTGTCTGCCCTGGAGAAAGACACACAGTGAAACAGCTGCCTGCAGATCATTGGGGCAGAGTGGAGACCTGAAAATCGGAAGAAATATACAGGCCAGTGCTTGTACAAACTATTTGTTTTTGATCCACCCAGGTTT